>OZ023275.1:42673427-42876494 GCA_964007475.1 Hybos culiciformis
GGAAAGTGGGTTGTATACACATTAATATTACTTGTTAGTTATCCAGTATTTCTAAAAATCAAAAATTCTTGTTTCTAAAAAGTAAAAATTCTTCGGATTCAGCTGCGTTTTTCAAAATTAAATCAAGTTTTGATCATTCTTTGAGACAAATTTTCAAAAAAAAATATAAAAACTTGGACTCTGGATTATCAGAGTCGAGTACCGAGTCCGAGTAACTTCCTAATACTCGTCGAGTCCAAATCCGAGTCGAATCGGGTCCAGAAACCCAATATGTGATGAACTCAATTTCTGTATAATACAATCAATATTAAACAAATGTTCGAGTATTCAAGGAATATTGTATTAACTTACCTATAGGTAAGTAAAAAACCTATAGGTAAGTTAATACAATATTCCTTGAATACTCGAACATTTGTTTAATATTGATTGCATTATACAGAAATTGAGTAGTTCATCTCATATTGTGACAAACAATTTTAGTAATTTTTCTACAGTTATATTGAACTGGTAGGTACTGTATTTTTTGCAGTACGAGTATATTGTGAGAAAATATTGCAGTATTTTTACAGTACCAGTATACTGGTACTGACATTTTTTTAAGTATCAGTACATTCTAGAAAAATATTGCAGTATTTTTACAGTACCAGTATACTGGTACTGAAATTTTTTTAAGTATCAGTACATTCTAGAAAAATATTGCAGTATTTTTGCAGTACCAGTATACTGGTACTGAAATTTTTTTAAGTATCAGTACATTCTACAAAAATATTGCAGTATTTTTGCAGTACCAGTATATTGGTACTGCACATTGCTATCAGTACAAAAATACTTAAATTTAGTCAGCTCTGTTTTTGCTTTACTTCAGAATCCAAGCAAATATGTTCAAGTATTTTAAAGGCTCATTTGGGCTAAAAAACTCAAAAAATTCGCCTCGCCTACCCTGGAGCCAGTTATATACTCTCTAACATATCAAAAAATCACATCAGTCGAGATTGTATTAACTCTAGAATCAAAGCAAAACCAAGACCCATTTTCCGCACTGAGGGCTCTTAATAGTTTGTTGTGTGTAGTTGCATTTGTATTTACTTAAATATTTTAACAATTCTGCTGATTTAGTGTGAAAGTATTTTTTTTAAATTATTGGAGGTTGCAATTAGCAGTGGGCATGTTTTTTATTAATTAAATAATTTTTGTTTCATTTTTATAATAATTATTATAGGTATATTTTATTTTGAGAAATATTATTTTTTGGAATACCGGTATTAAAACCGGGATCCCGGTATCAGTAAAGTTCAATACCGAAATACCGGTATTGGGTTTTTTTGCTTTTTTTGCAATCCCTAGAATTAATTATATATAAAAAAAATGTAGAATAAAAATATCCTCATGGGGGTTGAAATTGATATAAAAAATAACGAAATAAAAAAACAAAAATGAGACAGTTAAAAAATAAATAACCAATAAAATATAGTAGTTAATCACCATATTTAGGTTGTGTTAAAAATATTGAAATATTGATAAATGATAAATGTTATAAAATATTGTTTATTTTTGATATTAAATGATATTAAATTAAGAAATTTAACATTTCGCATGTCAGCATTGCAATGGTTCATTAGTGTTGTTATAATTTTTAATAATATATTAAAAATATTATACATTAGTTATATTGCTCGTGAATTATAAATAAAATATATGTATCCCTAAGTTATACACTTTATTATTATAACATTATTATACACAAAATATATCTACACTAGAAAAAAGCCTGCACAGAAAAAATAGTGCAGGCCTAGCCTAGTAACTATGCGTTGATTTTTGTCATTTCGAAAAGAATGCTTTTATTTTTTTATTGATAAAGTACGCCTTGATTTTTTTTGTTTATATTTTAAAGTTTTTATCAAAGTACGCCTTGCATTCAGTGTTGCATAGTCATTCGGTTATTTTATTTATTATTTACGTTTAAAAAAATAAATTGAGGAAAGTGCCAACACTGTCAAGGTCGTTTAAGAGGTGAGTTCACCTTTTATTATATTAGATAGATAGATTATAAACTGCTTGTTCCAAAGAAATGAAATATTTTATAATATTTGATTTTTTTTTTGCTCTCAATCTAAGTTAATATCCTTGTGGTCCGAAACATCATTACTTCTTCCTATGTGGCCCAGAAAAAGAAAAATGTTGGACACCCCAATCACAATAATGTATTTATTTATTATAAATAATTTTCTAAACGTACATACATTAAATATATAAATATGTTTACAAGTAGTTCTTAACAATACAATAATGTAGTTAGTACATATTTATTTATAAATTTACACTCGACAATGAATTTAATTTAAAAGCATTTAAAAGTTTATATAAAATGTGAAGGAAAATTTTGTAAACACTTCTATTGAAGTATTCTTTATCTATATAAAATTTTTCAATTATCAAATTATATAATAATAAGGATTCATTCATTTTGAAATAATTTTTCTATAATATAAAATTATCAAACTTAAATTTGGTATGTTTTGTATAGGTATGCTTTAAAAAATTGAACATGAATATTTCGAAAACTGTAGAAAATATTGTTCTTTTGAAAAATTGTATTCCAAAAAGTTGTAAAAAAAGAAAAGTAATGTAATGTTAAGAAAAGTTAGTGTGAAAGAAGAGGAAAACTTTCTTCAAATTGTTTGTTTGTTTATCTTCAGAAACATGTTCAAAAGTTTGGGTAGGGAATGTTTATATTAAAAACAACAACAAAAAAATTATCAAAAAAGAGTTGATGAAACTTTCTCGAAAAAAAAACATTTTTTTTTTATTACAACATGATGTAATAAAAGTTAGATTGCGTTTCTTTTTAATAAAATGAAAACTTCGCCAACTTTCTGTGTCTTAAAAGTTTTCTTTCTTTCTCTTTTTTTTTCACAGGGAATAAATGAAAAGTTTTCTTGCCATATTTTGAAAACAAGAGTGATTTAAATTTCCATTTAGAATTAAAAGAAATTATCTTAAAGTAGATGGAAAGAAATTGAAACAATTTACAGAACAAAATAATTAAAAAAATGTTTAAGTTCAAAAGTTAAAGTTTTGATGGTTTGTTGCATAGTGAAAAATCAATTAGTTGAAATTTTTCGAACTTTAAAAGCACTTATAGTGTTGAAGTTTTTTTTATAAAAAGGTATTAATTCATTTTCCTAATCGAAATTTATCAAACTTCTTGTTACATTTTTTTTTTATAAATAAGCTTAAAATATAGATTCGCGTAGAGGAAAAATTATTTATGAGCCGAAATGATAATTTTTGCACCGTATCCCCTGAATACCAACACTGCTTTTAACCAAGTATAGATTCCAAGTAAATCTTAACTTTCTCTTTCCTTATCATTTGATCAAGAATCACGTCGCGAATACAACAATGGAATTATCAATTTTAGATACAATACGTTATGTACATGATTGTACATATAAGTATTTTTTGCCAAATAATAAAATAAATATCTAAATTATGTGAAACTGTTCATTTTCTTATGAAAATCTAAGAAAAAAGATACAATTGTTTTTTTGCTATGAAAATAAATAATGTAAAAAGCATCTTGTTTCTAAATAAGGAAAGAAGAAGAAAAAAGAATCATCAAATTGGCGCCTTTAAATATCGATTTTTGGATTTATATTTTTTATTTTTTACTTAGTATTAGTGTCTACAATATATTTTATAAGAATTGAGTAAAAATTATTCCAAGTATTTCATTAATATGTTTTACAGCCCACAAAAATAAAATTAATTCATTTTAAAGGAAAAATTGTTAAAGCAATATTATTTGAAACTAATATTTTTGAAAGGATTTATGTACACAAAAAATTAGGAAATTTGGTAAAGAGCCAAGCGATGGTAGCGTTGAAAAAGCTTTCGCACTAATAGTTATACAGTTCAAACCTGCCAGAAAATAATTTTCCGGGGATCAGAATAATATTCTGACATGTTGTTCTAACATCTGAATGCATTTAAATGATGAGAATTTTAAATAAAAATGTAGTCCTTTTTTTTTTTTTGTCTAGCCCGCAAAAGAAAAACAAAACTTGTTACGGTGAAAAATCTGTATAAATTTTTTGGTACACCTAATAAAAAATTAAAATAATTTTAACAAAAAAAAAAAACCTAAGTTTTTACTTTTGCTAAGCAAAGCAATTTTTTTTATAGGTCAGAAATCAATTTTTTTTTTACGCAGAATATTGAACTGCATTTACCTTTTTTGTATGAATTAAAAGAAAAAAAAAAAAAAAAGAAAAAATGCATTGTAAAAATCATATATAAATCAATGCATTTTCAATAACATTTTCATGTTAAATTCAAACTTAAATCAAAAAAGATGTTACAAAATTGTTAACAAAACAAAAACAAGATACATCAAACCAGATTGGCAACTCAAATAAAGTGCCCCGCTAGTGTTATTATCAACCAGAAATAACCAATCTAGCAGCCTTCAGATTACGCATCTGACACACCAAATAAGACCTCATTTAAGTAGGCATAACCATTTAAGAAAAGCTTGTTTATATATATATATGTATATAAAAATTATACACATAGTATTTAACAAAATTGTGGTTTTGTATAAAAAAAAAAAACAAAAACAAAAAACAAAAAGGATCATGTATGTTGAATCCTAAAACATAGTCTTTTACAAATTATAAGAAACGAATATTGTATTTAAATAGGTGATTAATACATCAATGAACATCAATTTTTATAATTTTATTATCTAAGTTTTTTTTTAGTTTCTTTGTTAAATAAAATAATAATATTTGTAAAAATATAAACCATGTTTTACTAAAATTATTCCCCTAGGTCCTAACAGGTATTAAGAAATGTAGATGTAAGATCCGGCTATAGGTGGCAGAAGCCACGTGCCGAAGAATGACTCCATAGTCATTTAATCTTTAATCTATTTGGTTTGGTCGGGGTTTCTAAAGTATTTTTTTTTATTTTTTGATCTCTCTTTTTTTTTAAAGACATCCTATAAATTTTGTTACACTACCACTGGTGTTCACTGTCGCTTACCCACCCAACGACGAGCTCAGACCCGGCCTATGAACAGGATGTCATAAGACAGTGGACTCGACACCAGCTTAAAATTTAGAAAGTAGAACTTTTCTTTGCTTCTACTTTCACTAATTTCTCTTATCATAAGATATAATAAACTTTTTCATGAGTTCATCTTGAACTCAGAATTTCTGTATTTATATACACCCTCCGTTCTACTCAAAATAATTAATCAGTAACAAATGGCGCCCAACGTGGTAAGACATTGAGTCCTACCCTACCAAAGAAGTAGCAAGACTTTCGAGTCTCTACTCTTGGAAAACTTGTAAGGTGAAAAACCTTACACGACCATTTTTCTAAACAAACCTTAAAGTTTGTTTAAAAGATAAGATATTAAAAAAAAAAATTCAGTAAATTTTACCCTACATGTTTTAGGAACCCCAAATCCAACGAAAATAGCTCTATTAAAACTAACTTTTCATACAATATTAAAAGAAACTTTTCACCTTGCAGTGTGAGTTCAGTTTAAAATGTAGTCACGGTCTACACTGTACATGCTGGGGTGAAATGTTTCTGAAAATATTATCTGTTTACTAACCTATAAAACTTTTTATTACTTCTAACACGGTTCTCTTTTGACTTTTCTTACAGTGTGAGTGCAGTTTGAAAGGTAGTCACGGGCTACCCTGTACATGCTGAGAATAAGTCTTAAGATAACCGTAACAATCTTTTCTTCAAAAAAAAAAAAAAAAAAAAAAAAAAAAAAAAAAAAGAGAAAATCAACATCGTTCAGTGTGAGTACAGTCTAAAATGTAGGCACAGTCTACACTGTACATGCTGCGATTTTGATTTTCAGTACCTGCAAAACAGGTATAGTTTCATTTCGACTTTTCACCTTACAGTGTGAGTACAGTTTAAAATGTAGGCACGGTCTACACTGTACATGCTGGGGTGACAGGTCTAAATGAAACAACAAAATTTTCTATTTCCTACTATCCTACTTTTCCTAAATTAATAGAGCTACCCAAGAAAATTTTTTCCTTCGAAACAAACCATTTTTCTATCTATCAAACAAAAACAGCATCAAACATTTCTTATATCTAAAAAAGGACCGAATTAAACAAAATAAAAAGAAAAATTAGAAAATACACCTATTATAAAATAATAAAATTGAAAAAAAGTAATACATATAAAACAAATTTCACACCTAATTATTTAGAAAAACAAAAAGTAATTAATATTGATATATATATATAAACAAAAATAAAGAAATAAAAATACGTTTTATTAAGGATAAAGCAAAAAGATGACTGAAAATTTATATATAGTACCAGAACATCTGGCTTTAGAAGAACTAAACTATGAGTATGATAGGAATCAGATTCCTTATTCTGACCCTGAATCTTTAAATAAGTTGAGAGAATGCCTAACATTTGAAACAAAAGACCAAAGTCAAAGACTATTAACGGGAGCTGGTAACAACCTCGCCCCTTCCCAATCCTTAATAAATAAAAGAATAAAAGACGCTAAAGAAGTCGTTAAAGAAGCTAGGAAAGCATTAGAAATCCCTACAGTAGAAGCTGTAACACCATTTATAAGTAGACTTGTACACCATAAATACAAGTTAATGGACTTGCAAACGGGAGAAAAGAAAGAAAATCCAGAAATAGCAGAAGAAATTAAAAATATTAAAGATTGGTTAGCAATAGCAGTAGTGGAGGTAAATAAACTACTCTATTTAAAAAGCCCTAAACTAGCAATGTTAAGTGGAATGGCTCAAGAAGAAGAAGTAGAGATAGAAGTCCCGTTTGCAGAACTATCATTAACAGAAAATGAAGAAATGGGAAAGAAAACAGGAGCGAAAAGGAAGCTGATTAGTACACCTTCATCAGCAAGAAATACTGACTACACAACCAACGATGAAAAATTGGATCCCAGAACTGCAAGACAAAGGAAGAACCAAAAAAATAAGGAAGGGGATGTTGAAATAACAATGTGGAGACACCCTGAAAACCCATTACATAGGAGAAGTCAGCAAGGTCAAAAAGAATATCAGGAAATAGGCAGAATAAGAGATGAGGATAGGGAATACTTTAAGAAAATAACAGAAAGTTACAAAAATAAGGGTAAAATCCCCGCAGTCATGAATAAAAACTTAGAATTACCAATAAGAATGTATGCTAAACAGCCAGAGAAACAAACAGAAAATATCCAAGAGGAGCCAATGTCTCGAATAATGGATATGATAGGGAGATTAGAAAGTAAAATAGAGCCACTGATGAATGACTATCTGGCAAGACAACCAACTCCGAAAAGTAGACAACAAACGGAAAGTAGCCCAGACAATGTTAGTACTAGTACAGATTCAAGGGCGGCAAGCCTGGCAAATCATAGTGACAAACGACGGTCAAGACCAACTTCCTTAAGACAACAGGCCTCCCAAAACGGAACATTAAGGTCAGGGGGGTCTCAACCGGTTGAAACCAGAGCCCGACGAAGAGGAAATAAATCACCTACCCCAATACAAGTAGACCAAAACATAAACCAAGAAAGAAACCGCGAATACCAAAGAGAACCTAGATACGGTCGCGAACTAGACTTAAAAAAACGGTTCGGGTTATTCTTTAATGGGGACGAAGTAGAAAACTTCGTAAAGGATGTGGACAATCAACGAATTGACCATAATATCTCGGACAGAGTACTGATAAATAATTTTCACCAATTATTAGACCCCACAGTCAAGAAATGGTATTTCGTGTACTTCAGAACACACGATAAACAAGGCACGACTTGGAGGACTTTCAGTTCAGCCCTCATAAACGAGTACGCTGAAGCCCTAGACGAAGACCTAAAAATAACGGAACTAGTTAACCGTAAACAAAAGTTAGGTGAAACATGGCGTGAATATATCCAAGCCATGATAGCACTTAACCAAAAGCTAGAAGAACCGTTAAATGAACGGAGATTAACAAACCGAATAAAATTAAACGTAAGGAGAGAATACAAAGACCCTCTCCAAGCGATTGAAATTAGAGACCTGACAACGTTAAGAATCAAATTTAGGATGATTGACGCAAGTCGCGAATTAAAACAAACATTTAGAGAAGAAAATAGCTACCAAAGACCAGGTGGCGACCGTAATAGATTTAGAGTCCAAGAAATACAATACGAGGACGACTACTCGTACGAAGATTACTACGATAATGAAAGCTATGAGATAGAAGCGGTCCAAACTGCTATGAAGCAACCGCAGTTTAACACTAGTAATCCAAAAAAGAAATATGATGAACCAGCAAAAGCTAAACAACATCCGTCAAGACCAAGTACCCCGGATAACAACTTGCGTTGCTGGAACTGTGAGAAACCAGGCCATGCATTCATGGACTGCACAGAAAATTATAGACGCATATTCTGCTACAAGTGCGGTATGCCAAATGAGTATATGCCTACTTGTAAAAATTGCCACAAGACAGTCCGGTTCCAGGGAAACTAAATTCCCAATCTGTGGAAAGGCCGTCTGCAGATTTTGAAGTAGGCCAAAATTTAAAAATAGAAAATAAAATTAATGACAAATTAGAAATAGTAAATGATACCAACAAAAATAATAATAAAAAGATTGACGAAGAGATAAAAATTACAAAAATACTAAAACGAACAGAGAATGAGGTAATTGAACAAAAAGAAAAAAAACAATGGCCTCCGTATCATATCAGGAAACAAAGGTATGACAGGAAAAGAGCCGAAATAGTAACCTTTAATAATGTTAGTGCAGTAAGGTTAAAAACCAATCAAATAAAAAAATCAAAAAGACGAAAATTAAAAGCAAACAGAGAAAACAAATACTACAAACAAGTCAAAGAAGACAAACAAAAGATTCTGTCCTCGATAATAAAGCTACCTGAGGATAATAGACCATACGTAAAGATTCAAATAGGAGAGCAATCTTTGATGGGACTATTAGACTCAGGAGCATCAATCTCTTGTTTAGGAAAAGACAGAGAATGGATAGAAAGGAAAACAAACTGTAAATTACATAAAATCACTGAATCAGTGATAACCGCATCAGGAAATAAAACAGATATAATAGGTTACATCCGAGTACCTATATATTTTAATAAAAAAACTAAAATTTTAAAAATTCACGTAGTCCCGAAGTTATCACAAGAACTGTATCTTGGAGTTAACTTCTGGACAGCCTTCGATTTGGCCCCCCAAATTTTTAACCCAATCAGCGAAATATCCGAAACAGATCCTAATAGCCATCAACTAACCATAAGAGAACAAATAGAATTAGACACAATTAAAAAAATGTTTCCATCATACGCCGTACAAGGGCTAGGTTGCACCTCTTTGGAAGAACACATTATAGACACAGGGGACCATGAACCGGTAAAACAAAAACACTACCCAATATCTCCTGCAATTCAAAATCTAATGTACGCCGAGGTAGATCGAATGATAGAAATGGGCGTAATAGAAGAGAGCAATAGCTCATGGACGTCTCCGGTAGTATTAGTTAGAAAACCTGGGAAAAACCGTCTTTGTTTAGACTCAAGGAAAGTAAATGAGCTAACAAAGAAGGACGCGTACCCTCTACCTAATATACAAGGTCTATTAGCAAGAATAGATAAAACAAAATACATCAGTAGTATAGACTTAAAAGATGCCTTTTGGCAGATTCCATTAGAAAAGGTATCACGAGAAAAAACTACTTTTGCAATTCCTGGTAGACCCCTGTATCAATATACCAGAATGCCATTCGGTTTATGTAACGCCGCTCAAAGAATGTGTCGTTTAATGGATAAAGTGATACCACAAGAATTAAAAGAAGAAGTCAAGGTGTATCTCGACGATCTAATGATCGCGACAGAAACAAAAGAAAGACATTTTGAGCTCTTAAAGCAAGTGGCAATAGCACTCGCAAAAGCTAATCTTACCATTAATGTAGAAAAATCAAAATTCTTTATGAAAGAGATAAAATATTTAGGATACATAATAGGGGCAGACGGTACTAAACCAGACCCAGGGAAAATCAAAGCAATATCTGAATACCCTGAGCCTAAATCATTAAAACAAACCAGGCGGTTTTTAGGAATGACCGGGTGGTTTCAGCGGTTAATAAAAGACTACTCAACAATAGTGTCTCCTATAACAGATTGCTTAAAAATTAAAAACAGCAACAATAAGTTTGTTTTCACAAAAGAGGCCAAAGAAGCCTTCACAAAAATAAAAAAAATCTTAATAACGGAACCTGTAATAGCTCCTCCGGATTATAATAAGCCATTTTTCATCCAAACCGATGCCAGTCAATCTGGGATCGGCGCAGTAATTTTCCAGTACGACGCAGAAAACGAAGAACACCCTGTAGCGTATATGTCGCGAAAATTTAATGAAACCCAAGCCAGATGGGCAGCTACAGAGCAAGAATGCTTTGCAGTTGTCGAGGCAATAAAAAAATTCAGAATGTATGTAGAAGGGGTTAAATTTACGGTATTAACCGACTGTGCAGCACTTAAATGGTTAATGACTTGCAAAGACCATCACGGTAAACTTTTCAGGTGGTCTTTAAAGTTACAAGCATTTGAGTTCGATATACAACACCGATCGGGAAAAAAGAACGTTGTAGCCGACACCCTCTCACGTTCTTTTGGGGTAGAAGAATTAACCTCACGTTGCCCAGACCTAGATCTAGACTCAGAAGCTTTTGAATCACAGAATTATAAAGAAATCCGAGAAGCCGTTAATGACAATCAGGATAGGCTACCTGACCTAAAAGTAGTAGAGAACAAAGTGTTCAAAAGAGTTGAATTCCGAAAAGACCAAGAGGTGTCAGAATTCAACCTATGGAGACTTTGGGTCCCAGAGGAATTAGTGAAAGACGTGATAAAGAACAATCACGACCCACCGCAATCAGCACACGGAGGTTTAGGAAAGACACTTTATAGAATAAGAACTAAATATTACTGGCCCCGTATGTTTACGGAAGTAAAAGAATATGTACAAAATTGTACAATCTGTAAAGAAACAAAGCCTTCAAATCAGATCTTAAGACCCCCTATGGGAAACAAACCGATACCCTCAAGACCATTTCAAAATTTATACATCGACTTTTTAGGCCCTTATCCTAGAGCTAGATCAGGAAATACCTGTATATTTATTATTTTAGATTCTTTTTCCAAATATGTTATAATACGACCACTTAGAAAAGCAACAACTGCTAACGCTATAAAAGTTTTGGATGAAGCAATCAGTTTGTTCGGTTGCCCGGAATGCATACTAAGTGACAACGGAACACCATTAGTATCAAAAGATTTCGAATCCTACCTTCAGAATTACGGTATAGAGCATAAATTAACTGCTTTTTACGCACCGCAATCCAACGCAAGCGAAAGGGTTAATGGTTCAATTTTAAATGCCATAAGAGCTTATATAAATGAACTGCAATATAACTGGGATGCTGACTTAGATAGTATAAGCACAGCTCTTCGCGCTACAGTACATGAAGCGACGGGAATGTCCCCTTACTATATTCTGTTTGGACAACAAATGATAACGCACGGTAGCTCGTTTAAGTTGCTAAGAAAAATGAATATGATCCAAGGAGAAGATGTAGAAATCTTACCTCCTCCTGGATCGTTTCAAATTATCAAAGATATAGTTAGACGGAATTTAGAGAAATCTAAAGAAAAAGGTAGGAAATTATACAATAGAAAATGTAAAAACATAAAATTTAAAATAGGCCAGACTATCTATAGGAGAAACTTTGCACAAAGTGACTTTAGCAAGCACTTTAATGCCAAACTAGGGAAGAAATTTATACCCTGTATAGTACTGAAAATCATTGGAAGTAGTATATACGAAGTTAAAGACTTGTTAGGGAAAAACACTATAGGTAGATACCACGCTAAAGATTTAAAAATTTAGAACCAGAATAAGAAATCTGATAGTAAAAATATAAAATGGTAGTTAAAACAAAATCATTTGTTCTATCCTTCATAAAATGGGAAAAGAAATAAGTAAATTATACACTAAATTCCCTTATCTATTTCAGGAACAAATTGAAAAGATAAAGAAAAAAAAAAATCTAAAATAATCCTGCTTTGATCAAGAAAAATAAATAGGTGTGAACAACCCTAAGTAAAGTTAAGGAAAACAATTTATAAGAGTATATAAAAAAAAAAATATAAAAAAAAAAAAAAATAAAAAAAATAAATAAATAAATAAATAAATAAATAAAAAATAAAATAAAATACAATAAAAATAAAAAAATATATATATATATATATATATATATATATATATGTGGAATTGGGATAGTATATGTGTCACAAAAAATAATTCTGTATACCTATTGTATCGTCGATTATATACTTACCTTTTTATACCTAAGAAAAATTGAGAAGAATCATTCATTGTTTAATCGTCGAAGAGGTTGCAACGTTAATTTCTATTACAATTTTAATTAAGTTTTTTTTTAAATTAAATTCCTTTTTTTCTAAATCATAAAGCTAAATAAGAATAAATTAAATAAAGAACTTTTTAAATTAGAATAAAAAACCCGTGCGTTTTAATTAAAAGGAAATTCCAGCCTACAAATTTCTGGGGGCTCAACCGGGATAAAAAGAAAATTATTTGAGAGATTTAACCGGGAAAATTTAGAAAAACAATTTTAGAGATTTTGCCGGGATAAACAAGGAAAAATTAAAGAGAGATTTTACCGGGATAAAGAAATTTTGAAAACATTTAAGAAATTTTACCGGGAAAAAATTGAAAAGAAATTAAAAAAAAAAAAGGAGGTAAAATTATAATTGTGGAAAAAAAAAAAACTTGAAACGAAACTTTTTTTTTGTGTGCACCGTAACGGTAACAAACATCACCAGATTTTTTTTTGTGTGAAAAAGAATAAAAAAAAAAAGGGAAAAAAAAAAAAAGGTATCGGGTTTTTTTTTGTTGCAACCTCCAATTGATAATTTTTAGAGCGCGTGATAATAATTTGAAAAATTAAAAGAAGTCGGTAAACTTTTTTTCGTAAAGTAGCTGGTTTTAAAAGTTTCTGATAAGTTCGGACGAGAAAGGAAACCACCTAGAAATTCGGAAAAAGTAGTGGCTGATTAATAAAGAAATTATTCGTGCTGAATTGAATCGTGGTGAAATGGCTGAAGTAGCAGAGTTAAAGGAACTGTATGCCAAGGCGATGGAAGCAATTAAGGAATTGCAGGAAAAGTCCAAGGCAGAAAAAGATGAAAAAGAATTCCAAGATTTAATGCTTAAAGTCGAGCAATTAGAGCTGAAGGGAAGAACAACAAAAGTTAAAGTGGAGGAAGACGCAAAGCTATTGTTAGAGGAAAACATCAGACTGAAAGTGTTACAGGACGAAGTGGCGAAATTAACTATACAAGAAGTGGAGCTAACAGATATAAAAGATAAGCTTCTAAGATTTGAAATGGCGACGACATCAGCAACAGCAGCGGCGGAACAAAAAATTTCAATTTCAATGAGAGATATTGAAGAAATTTTTCCAAAATTTAGTGGAAGTAATGAGTTATCGGTGTCAAAATTTTTTGCGGAGTTTGAAGCAAATGCCTTGTTAGTAGGTTGGAATGAAATACAAAAATATTTTTTTTGTAAAAAATTATTAATTTCTCCGGCGAAAGAAGCAGTTGAACTGGCGCGGGTTAGTAATTTTGCAGAATTAAAAGTTTTTCTTAAAAGCGAATTTGCCAGAAATTATTCCACTTTAGAAATGCACAAATTGTTGATGAAGGAGAAAAAAAGACACACTGAAACAGCATATGAATACGTGATCAGGATGCAGAAAATTGCTGAAAAGGGAGATGTGGAGCTTAAATCATTAATAGAGTGTATTGTAGATGGTATTCCAGATGATAATGCAAGGAAGGCGTTTTTATATGAAGCAACCACATTAAAACAATTAAAAGATAAATTAGAAATTTATGAGAAAAAAGTTAAAATTAGTTCGAAATCAAGATCAGAATATTCGAATGCAACGGTTAGTAATAGTGATGAAGAATCAAGTAAAAAAATAAATCAAAGTCGACAGAAGGTGAAATGTTACAAATGCAATGAAATGGGTCACATTGCTAGAAATTGTTCGCAAAACACAGCAACAAATTCAACAGAAATGGCTTCACCTGTAAGAATCGCGTACGATACACCATATAATGTAAGTATAGAATTATACAATACTAAATTCACAGCTTTGATTGATACTGGTAGTTCAGCAAGTTTTATTCGTGAAGATGTTTTTAGAATGCTAGAAAATCCACCTATATTGGAAAAAACTGGTAGAATTTTTGTAGGGTTCGGCGAAGTAAAATCAACATCAATTGGTCGTTTTACAACAGCGGTGAAAATAAACAACGAATTATTTGATGTAGAATTTTATGTAATGCCTGCAAATAAATTAGGAATTCAAGCGATTTTAGGTTTTGATTTTTTAAAGAACATCGAGCTCAGAATAAAACCATCAGGCGTCGAGTTAATCAAAGTATATGGTCCAAAAGATTCTGAAAATGTCGATACGGTTTTTCGAGTAAAATGTGCTAAGCAAAATGATTTTGAAGAAATTTGTTCAGAAATACCAATACATACTGAAGAAATTAAGCAAGTGTCCAGAATCGAAGAGTCGAGAATTCAAACGGGGATTGTGTTTTCTGATGATATTCCAGTGGTAATGAAACCAATGAAAAATGAAGTAATGCATGATCGAGTCGACAAGGGGTTACAAGACGGAATAAGCCAACGAGCGTATATGGACGATATTTTAGTTCCATCTAAAAACCAAGAAGAAAACATTGAAAAATTGAAAATAATATTTGATGTCGCAGCAAAATATGATTTAGAGCTCAATTGGTCAAAATGTAAGTTCTCTAAAACAAATATTAAATATTTCGGTTTCATTTTAGAAAATTCAAGCGTGAAACCATCAAAAAACAAAATAGTCGCCGATTGCGTAGCTGACGATGTTGGTCAAAGAATTCGAGAAAATGAAAATAATGATGAGAAGTTATGTGCAAGTAAACAAATATTGTTAGCAAAAAGGGAATTTGAAGACTGCGGTAAAGAAAATGGTGTCCTGGTTAAAGTAGTGGATGGGAAAAACGTAACGGTCGTGCCAGATGGTATGCAGAAACGAATAAATTCAAGAATCCAAAATGTCAGGTTGAAAAAAGTACCAGAAGTGATTGCAAAAGATTTTTTTATGCCCAACTTAGAGAAAATGGTAAAAAAATGTATCAAATGCATTTTAAGAGCCAAAAAACGAGGTTTTTATAAGAAACGCAAAAGAGCGAATAAATATAGCGTTGGTGACAAGATAGCAATTAAGCAGACACAATTTGCGAGGGGTGCCAAATTGAAGAAAAGATACATAGGTCCATATGAGATTACAAAAGTAAATGGTAATGACAGGTATGAGATGATTCGATATGGGTATTATGATGGTGATGGTCCTATCAGAACTTCGTCTTCAGCAGACTTAATGAAGCCCTGGATGCCGGAAGATTCATCGGGGTCCGATGAAGAGTTGGATGGCCGTGTGGAATTGGGATAGTATATGTGTCACAAAAAATAATTCTGTATACCTATTGTATCGTCGATTATATACTTACCTTTTTATACCTAAGAAAAATTGAGAAGAATCATTCATTGTTTAATCGTCGAAGAGGTTGCAACGTTAATTTCTATTACAATTTTAATTAAGTTTTTTTTTAAATTAAATTCCTTTTTTTCTAAATCATAAAGCTAAATAAGAATAAATTAAATAAAGAACTTTTTAAATTAGAATAAAAAACCCGTGCGTTTTAATTAAAAGGAAATTCCAGCCTACATATATATAAATGAAATAAAAATAAAAATATAAAAAAAAAAAAAAAAAAAAAACAAAAAAAAAAATTTTTAAGTTAGTAGTAAGTAATAAAAATTGTAAGAAAAAGAATATACATATAAAATAATAAAAAGGAAAAAAATTAAAAGAATAAAAATTCTTTTAAATAGGTTTAAAAAAAAAAAATAAGTAGATAAAATAAGAAAACATAAAAAAAAAAAAAAAACAAAAACAAAAACACAATAACACAATATACATATAAACAAAACACAAAAAAAAAAAAATGTGTAAAGATTTATTAGGCTGCATCGGGATATCAATGGCCTGGATGACACAGCCTATAACCTATTTTCTATATATAACAGGATCTATCCTGGCACTTTTTCTGGCCTTATTGTTAGTAATGATACTCTGTCAAATCCGTAGCTACTGCTTATTGAAACAAGTATTAGTACTATTTACAGTAATACAACAAGTTCATTCGAGTGTAGTAGTAATACAAGACCTATATAGGCCGGTTTACGACAAAACAGAACTTAACATTTATCCCCTATATGAAGAAAAGGTTGAAATTTATGCCACAAAAATATTAAACTATAGCACCGTTTATCCAATCTTCGGGCAATCATTGAAAAACATTGAGTTAATTCATGATTGTGAAGATGGAATATTAGTCCCTCCAATTTTAACCCCTAATGTCTCAAGTATAGCAATAAATAATAACAAAGTAAGCCCCCTTAGTCTAGTAGCCCCAGATCCTGAAACAAACATATTTTTTAAAGAAATTAATAGAACACTAACACATAATGAAAAAACTAATATAAGAATGCTAAGTTCCTTATACCCAGAATTAAAAGCGTGGGCTCTCCAACCTAAACGTCAGGAAAACCTGAAGCTAGAATGGTTTTGTGACGAACCCAGAATAAAAATACAAACAGATAAAATTAAAATAATAGAGACCTTTGAAAACCTACCTTTAATAGGTTTAGTAAATTCAATAGAATTTAAAGAAAAATTCAAAGATTGCGAGACCACTCTATGTGAAGTAGGTTTATCTGGACTTTTAGAATTATACCAAAAACTTAAAAAACCTGCGCAAAAAGGAAAAAGAGAGGCAGAAGAATGCACCTCCCTCACAATACTGGGTAAATGGGGTTTTAACTATAATAGCTGTAATATAGATTTAAATTTATTCAAAAATGAATTAGAAAATTCTAAACACGAAATTGAATATATAAGCTCAATAGTAAATAAACAAATAAAACAAGAAAGCGAGATTTTCCAAAAAAACAGAAAAGATTTTAAGTGAACTAAATTTTCAACAGGAAAAGCTAGAAAAATACCTCCATGACAAAGTCTTAACTACCCAACATACAATCCAAACCATAAACCTTATAACTAATATAAAAACATGGAAAACAGAACAAAAAAACCAAGTCCAAAATACATTATCTCACACTCAAGCAAGATCATTAGAGTTGTTCAATTCTTTAAGACAGTCCCTATATCTCCATCAATGGGTAGGGAAATGTATAGCTACCAAAGAATGTGACGAAATTTATAAATTTTTAAACAAAAAAATTGTGTACTGGACAGATTTATTAGCCCATAATTTTAACCCTCACCCAACTCTAGTATATAATAAAGCCATCCCTTTCTTTATCTTTACTACCCCTACTGAAGTGCATTGGAGGAAACTTCCCACGCTAATTCTACCTTCTCTACAATTAAATTCCGAATGCCAATCACTAGAAAATTCACTCTTCTTTTGTAAATACTGTTACAAACAAAATTTTAAATTCTTAACTGTAAACTTCAATAACACTAATAACCATTTTAAGTCAAATAGCAACAAAATAGCATATATAAACAAAATAAATTCAATAGAAAAATGCGTTTCAAACACAGGGGACACAAATGTAACATTAGAAACTATAGACAAATGCCTAATCCTAACAACAAAGGGATTACAAGACGTACCCATCCACCTTTGTAGAAAAGAGAAAGTGATTAAAATAGAGGAAATTTTAACCCAATACCATGCACAAGAAATACCTAATGTATATAGTTTTAACAATCATTCTTTAGATATGCTAATATTTAATAGCAGTAAAACAAATTTTAGTTCCCTCAAAATAAATTTTACTTATCAAAATCTCGTGAATTCACTTACCAAAGAAACTTCAGAATTCGCTGATCTAGCTATACATTTTAAGCCCCATATAACAGCAGTACACAATACGAATATATTGTTTAATACAGTAAACCTATTATTAATATTAACATGTATATCATATCAAATAATAACAAAATATTTACAAGCAAGAAAAAATCAATCAAATACACCTACTGTTATCCTACCTCAAGTACAAGAAAAAAAATTCTTTCTGGAATTCACAGGAAAGGAAGAAAACAGTAATCGAGCTCAAAATTACAAAATAGAATCACTAACGGGAAACAACTATAAACTAAAAGACGAGGTATTAATACTGCAAAACGAACAAAACAAGTCATTGCGTAAATTCGTAAACGTGAAAAATTTTTTAAAAATTCAGCAAAAAAATAATATAAAATAAAAATGAAAAATCATATCTTTTTAATTTTAACTAGTAATTCAAGTGAAAACATTAAAAGTTTTTTATATAAAAAAAAAAAAAGTTTTTTTTACTCTAAAAAAAAAAAAAAAAAAAAAAAAAAAAAAAAAAGTAAATATTTTTATCTTTTCTCTACTTTTTTCAAAAAATCTTTTATTAACAAAAAGTGTTTCTTTGGAAAAATAAAAAAACTAATAATAAAAATAAATAACAATAAACAAATTTTACAGATGTCCCAAACACCGATTACTATTCAAGATTGCGAGGCAATGCTAGAAGCTTTCCAGTATCATGATCCCGATTATAAAGAACCAGATCTTCAATGGTACACCGAGGACCAAGGCCCTAAACCAATAAACATCGAAAGGTTTTACAAAAAAATCAAAGAAAAGGTGCCAAAAATTCCCGTAATGAAAGAACCTCCTATGTTACCCGAACTAACAATGAAAAAAATTCCAAGAATATCTGAAGAAGAAGCCCTCAATCCACCCCCAGCTTTAAATTCAATTTTTCAAGGAATAAAATTGGAACCAACTGTATTAGGAAAAAAATACAGATTTATAATACAAGGACCAATTTCAACAATCCAAGTGAAGGTCACAAAAACTGGAAAAACAACACTAAGATGCAACAAGACAGGAGCAGTAAGAAAAATAGACACGCAAAGCCAAACAATAAAGACATTCCCAGGAACCACAGAAGGAAATAAAAGTTCAGCCATCAAGAAGCATTTCGAAAAATAGAAGAGCATGAGACCCTAATCTCAGGGCCGGCTTCTAGCCCCACACAAAAAAAAAAAAAAAAAAAAAAAAAAAAAAATTTAAATAAAATAAAATTTTACAAAATTAATTTTTTTAAAACCGTTTCTTAGCTTCAATCCACCATTTGTAATGAGTGCGATTGAACCTAATTTGTTACGGTGAAAAATCTGTATAAATTTTTTGGTACACCTAATAAAAAATTAAAATAATTTTAACAAAAAAAAAAAACCTAAGTTTTTACTTTTGCTAAGCAAAGCAATTTTTTTTATAGGTCAGAAATCAATTTTTTTTTTACGCAGAATATTGAACTGCATTTACCTTTTTTGTATGAATTAAAAGAAAAAAAAAAAAAAAAGAAAAAATGCATTGTAAAAATCATATATAAATCAATGCATTTTCAATAACATTTTCATGTTAAATTCAAACTTAAATCAAAAAAGATGTTACAAAATTGTTAACAAAACAAAAACAAGATACATCAAACCAGATTGGCAACTCAAATAAAGTGCCCCGCTAGTGTTATTATCAACCAGAAATAACCAATCTAGCAGCCTTCAGATTACGCATCTGACACACCAAATAAGACCTCATTTAAGTAGGCATAACCATTTAAGAAAAGCTTGTTTATATATATATATGTATATAAAAATTATACACATAGTATTTAACAAAATTGTGGTTTTGTATAAAAAAAAAAAACAAAAACAAAAAACAAAAAGGATCATGTATGTTGAATCCTAAAACATAGTCTTTTACAAATTATAAGAAACGAATATTGTATTTAAATAGGTGATTAATACATCAATGAACATCAATTTTTATAATTTTATTATCTAAGTTTTTTTTTAGTTTCTTTGTTAAATAAAATAATAATATTTGTAAAAATATAAACCATGTTTTACTAAAATTATTCCCCTAGGTCCTAACAGGTATTAAGAAATGTAGATGTAAGATCCGGCTATAGGTGGCAGAAGCCACGTGCCGAAGAATGACTCCATAGTCATTTAATCTTTAATCTATTTGGTTTGGTCGGGGTTTCTAAAGTATTTTTTTTTATTTTTTGATCTCTCTTTTTTTTTAAAGACATCCTATAAATTTTGTTACACTACCACTGGTGTTCACTGTCGCTTACCCACCCAACGACGAGCTCAGACCCGGCCTATGAACAGGATGTCATAAGACAGTGGACTCGACACCAGCTTAAAATTTAGAAAGTAGAACTTTTCTTTGCTTCTACTTTCACTAATTTCTCTTATCATAAGATATAATAAACTTTTTCATGAGTTCATCTTGAACTCAGAATTTCTGTATTTATATACACCCTCCGTTCTACTCAAAATAATTAATCAGTAACAAACTATGATGGGAAATGTTATTTTCAATTTTTATGTGCCAGAAGGGAAACATTAATAATTCGTTAACAGGAATTTACTTAATACAACCACAATACATACAATGTATGTATATTAAATGTTATTTTTCTATAACTAACTATTATGTGTGTTTAAAAGGTTCATAAAAAATTTCATATTTTATGACCACCAGACGCAAGCAAATTTACATTTTGGATACATATAGGTAGGTCCATATATATTTGGTTTTTGATTTTTTCCAAAACCCATAAGGACTATTTCAATAAAAATTCAATTTTTATTATCATGTTATGTTAAAAAAAAAATTTTAACTTTATTACGGTATCAGTCATAAATATTTATCTTATACGAAACTGAAAATTAAATCTAAAAATTTCAATGTTAAAAAAAACTTTATTATTTTCATTTTTAAGATTAATGTATATTTATTTACAAATATTGACAAAATATAAAAAACAAAATTTAAAACGCTTTAAAATCGGCTCCAAAATTCAAAGTCATCATTTTTTTGTATGTGAATCGGGAAAATAAAAATTATTGAAGCAGAAAATTAAGAAAGTTATGTATTACATACCTACTCTGGAATTAATCAAAACTAAACTACCATGTCTTATACATAACAACTAATCAATACTAAAATACCAGAGATTTAATAATTCAATATAAGATTCTTTTGTTGTCAACTTCTTGTCAACATTTTTTGCTGAGGAAACATGAAACTTGTTATTAAACTAAGAAAATCTTGAATTAAAATATTAAAAATTTAAAATATTAAAATTTGCTTGCAGACATAGAGGCTAAAGTAAAAGCAATTCAAAAGGAAAAAAAATAGATAGAAATAAAAGCAGGCATATGCCATCATTAATTTTACATAGGTAAATGCATGAAACATAGGTACAACAATTCTTTTCACACAGAAAGAACATTAATTTATTTTTATATTTACTTTTTATTTTTATTTTTTTTTATTTATTTTGCCTGTGGCACTAAAGCACAAGGTGTCGTATAATTTTACACTTGAAAAACCCTTTTTCGTTTTATAATACAGTACAGTACTTAAAAGGGGTTATACGAATTATAATAATAATTACCAAGATTTTAATTAAAAAATGTAATTCTGAATTACATGAAACTTTTAATTTATTCGTTGTTGAAATTCTTTAAAAAATAAAATAACACCTGAAATTAAAAAACAAATATATATATATCTTAAAAGTTGCAGGAAAAAAATAAATAAAAATTCAAATTAAAAGTAGGACAGAAAAATTTAAGAATTTAAAAATTTAATATTGTAGAAATTTAAGTGAAAAATTGAAATTGTGCACAAATTGAAATTGGGAGTTTATGCTCAATCACGATTCTTTAAGTTGATTTATTTATCTGTAACGAAGATTTGAACTATTTCTGAACGACTGAATTTTATCCGATCTTAACATTTATATTATAATTATAAACATAAACTATCAGTTCTGATAAGTTATTACAATTTTTTAAAAGCTAAATACTAAAATATATAATAAGTATAATGGCTTAAATATTTATTTTATCAATGAAAAAAATTATAAAGGATAATAAATTAAAACACGAAAACAATATTTTTATTTAAATTTCACTGGGATGCATCATATATCATATTATTCGTATATACGCTAAATGTATATTAAGCATTATTCATTCTTGTGCGATTCGTAATTCAAAAATAGATGTGCGTTATTTTGTTCTGATAACAATATAATACAAAGAAAGAATTAGAAATGTTGTTATTTAAGTAATAATAAATTAAAAGAAAATAACAAAAACATAAATCAAATTTTAGACAACTAAAACATCAAAAACACATAAATGTAATCTTTTGGGAAATTAACTTAAAAAATACGTAAAAATATCAAAGAAACATAAAGTGTGTTATGTATATAAGGAGTTAAAAAAAATAGTAACATTGCAAAAAAATTTTATTTAAAAATCTCACAGACGGAAATTTATCTAGGTAGGTAAGTATATTTTTTTGTTTATATACATATAATTTTTATGTTGTAAGAAAGCATAGTTTTATATAGAGTTTTGCGCGCTTAAATTGATGTATGTTTATTTTATTCAAGCTTCCGTTCTCACTGAAAATTTCAATCAAATATATGATGAAGAAAATAACTCATTGTGTTTTTTTAAGCTTTCTCAACTTTTAAAATAAATTAACTTCTTTGAAACCATAAATATATTTCAATCCTAAAGTTAAGGAGTTTGTTTTAACAAAAAACAACTTAGTCACTACAAAAATAGTTAAATAAAAAAACATAAGAAAACTTTTTCTTTTCTTCAAAATATTCCACTTTCTGTTTTCCTTTTTCTTACAAAAAGAAAGGATGTCATTAGATATACACTGAAAGAGAGGTAGTGGTAGCAGCTGCAATTTCTGTATATTTCTTTCTATTTTTACAGCAAGTAGAATAGCTTGTACTGTAATATATGTGTTCTTGTGAACTATATCTAAATTCGACATAAAAAACCAAGCCTTTTTGAGGTTTGTACTTTGATATTTAAGCATTGCAAACCGACATCTATTGAAATTTAGAATATGTGTAAAATTTTATATATTATGTTTAAATCCTTATCGAGATTCTAGATAAAAAAATAATAAAAATTCTATAATTTTGGAGTTGCAACTTCGCTAAATTCCTTTGATATACAGTTTTGTAGGAGTTATTATATTATACATTATTCAATAGTTTTATTTATAATCTTTCTGGTATAGCTGATTCTCTATTTAATTTTTTTTCAGTGTTTAAAAGGTAATAAATGCCTATATACAATATTGGAAAGATAATAATAATTGTATGCCTTCTTAATTACATTACAAATTACAACACAAACACAAACACAAAAGAATATTTATCTTTTTTCTTTTAAATTTAATTTATTTTCTATACATATTTAATTTTCTTTTAAAACAAATAAAATGTTAATAAATATTCACTTTTCATATCCTTAACACCACAGCCACATGAATTAATTTATTATATTTTAATATTAAAATTTACAGAAAATAAAAAGTTTCACCTTCTTTCAGGTTTTCGGGTTAACAAATATTTATTTGAATCGTTGTTCAAAAGCAATGTTAGAGTTTTATTAAATATTTATAGAATTTGACATTTATTATTAACTTTGCATACCTTATAGCTTACATTTTCGGTTAAATTATTGTAATGTTAATCCCCGATATTTTTCAAGGATTTGAATTAATGGATGAAAATTGATTTCATATGGCGATTGCTGAAAAACTTTGCCCATAGTTTGAATTTTACAGAAAAGACAAACTCGCAATTAAACAGATGGTATTTTTCTTTCTATAAAAAACTATCTACATACTACCTACTAGTATAATAATTAATTTTAATTCATTTTTTAAGTAATTAATAATAATTACTTTATTTTAATTTGTTTTTTTCTTCTCAATATTATACTTTTTATTTTTATCCAATATCCATTTATATAAATACTATTATTGAACATTATAATAACTTTAGAATAAAATTACAAAAATGACAAAATGTCAATCAAAAATTTAATCAATCAAAAATGGTATTAACAAGAAAAAAATTTCCACATAATTTTTTATTTTTATTATTTTTTTTTTGGCTTTTATTTTTTTCAATATTAATTTTCTGCATTCATGAAAATAAATTTATCTTTTTTTATTTTAATGAACATTATTTATTATATCGATAACTCGAAGCTCAATTAAATTTTTAACGGCAGTACATTATATTTTATGAGTCTATCTTAATAAACAATTACAATAATTAATAAATTAATAATATATATACAGCATTGAATTAAAAACTATGTTTTTATATAATACGATATATTTTTATACAAATTTGTTTCGATGATTAATTTTAACATAGCTTCAATTTAAATTTTTACATTATAATTCTAAAATATATTAAAGATTTTATATCTTCACTTTGCAGCTGTCATTTTTTACAATTATTGAACATTCATAGAATCTGTTACTTTAAAATAGTATCAGTAATACATGCTTGACCCAAAATATTAAAGGATAACAATACAGACTTTTTCCATTTGACCTGATGTAACGACAATACATTACATGGTATACTGATTTCAAGAATAATCCATTCTTATATTTTTTTTTACCATAAATGAGATAAAAATACATACATATATTTAAAGGATACAAACGGATATTTCAATTTAAAATATAAAATTATTTTTTGGGGTGTGATGTTTTGACTTGAAGACCGCAAGTTATTTAATACCCTGACAGAAATTTTTTTTTGAATTCATTTCCGACCAATATATTTTTTTTGCAGAAACAATAATTCTGTTTCAACAACATTGTTTTCTTTCAGAGAATGAAAAATATTTTGCCAAAAAAGAGTTTCCCTTGCCTTAAAATTATGTTTATTCCTGCAACAGAATTTATGTTTTGGTAAATAATTTCCTTAATTTTTTTGTTTTTTTTTGTAGATTCTTTGACTGAAATAGAATTAAAATGATGACTTTAATTTACTGGAACAAAATTTTTTTTACAAAAACTATCTATTTTTTTGGTCAAAAGAATTTAATTCCATAACATTGCGGTAAAAGAAATTATTTTCTCTTAATAAAATTTCTTTTTCCTTAAAAGAGTATTATTTTAAGATTCTTGGAACAAACTACAGTTAGTTGCAGGAAAAGTATGATCGGTTTCAAATAAAGTATTTGATGTGTGCACACACTGTGTGTGTCAACACATACATTGTGTTCACACTGTGTGTGCTAATACAAACATTTTTTGGTAAGTGTGTGTAGTTTTAATAGATACCGAATTTATATTTTCTATTTAATACATTGTTGTATATTACTGACATAGCTCAGTGGAAGACTCTACATCACATTGAACACAAAAGGTTAAGCAACATCTCGTAGTGATAGAACTGAGATGGGTGCCCATAAACAAATAAAAAAAAAACAATATATAAAAAAAAAACGAAACAAAAACAAAAACAAAACAAAAAAAAACAAAAAAAAAAAAACAAAAAAAAAAGCAACAGTAAGTTGATTGTGGAAAAAATATATATTATTGCGGTAATAGTTAGCATGAGTTTGCCACAACCAATAAATTGATTTTCGTAAAAATATATATTATTACAGTAAACGCTAACGTGAGGTTGCCACAACCATAAGTTGATTTCGGCAACCATCAAATTTCTATTGTTGCATTTTACTATTACGGTAATAGATCTCTTCTCTCAGTGGCACACTGACAGAAATTTTTTTTTGAATTCATTTTCGACCAATATATTTTTTTTGCAGAAACAATAATTCTGTTTCAACAACATTGTTTTTTTTCAGAGAATGAAAAATATTTTGCCAAAAAAGAGTTTCCCTTGCCTTAAAATTATGTTTATTCCTGCAACAGAATTTATGTTTTGGTAAATAATTTCCTTAATTTTTTTGTTTTTTTTTGTAGATTCTTTGACTGAAATAGAATTAAAATGATGACTTTAATTTACTGGAACAAAATTTTTTTTACAAAAACTATCTATTTTTTTGGTCAAAAGAATTTAATTCCATAACATTGCGGTAAAAGAAATTATTTTCTCTTAATAAAATTTCTTTTTCCTTAAAAGAGTATTATTTTAAGATTCTTGGAACAAACTACTGTTAGTTGCAGGAAAAGTATGATCGGTTTCAAATAAAGTATTTGATGTGTGCACACACTGTGTGTGTCAACACATACATTGTGTTCACACTGTGTGTGCTAATACAAACATTTTTTGGTAAGTGTGTGTAGTTTTAATAGATACCGAATTTATATTTTCTATTTAATACATTGTTGTATATTACTGACATAGCTCAGTGGAAGACTCTACATCACATTGAACACAAAAGGTTAAGCAACATCTCGTAGTGATAGAACTGAGATGGGTGCCCATAAACAAATAAAAAAAAAACAATATATAAAAAAAAAACGAAAAAAAAAACAAAAACAAAACAAAAAAAAAAAACAAAAAAAAAACAAAAAAAAAAAAAAAAAAGCAACAGTAAGTTGATTGTGGCAAAAATATATATTATTGCGGTAATAGTTAGCATGAGTTTGCCACAACCAATAAATTGATTTTGGTAAAAATATATATTATTACAGTAAACGCTAACGTGAGGTTGCCACAACCTTAAGTTGATTTCGGCAACCATCAAATTTCTATTGTTGCATTTTACTATTACGGTAATAGATCTCTTCTCTCAGTGCAGGTATTAAACAAGTTTGTATTTTTGTAAACCTTAATTATAAAGAAAATAAGGATTATTTTTCACCCAAATTTTATAATATCATGTATCAAACATCAAAAGATGTTTTCTTATATTTCTAATAATATATACAATATACATTGCTTAAATTTCTTCATTTGTAAGGGTCTGTGTTTGATGTCAAGGTGAAAGAAAGAGATTTGGAAGATTTAAGAAAAAAAAATACACAGACTAATAATATAGTTCCTTTTTTTTTGTAGAAATTTTTTTGAAATTAAATGCAAATTTAATGTACAAAAAAAGTTAATTTTATGCTTCCCAAATTATTATGTTTTTCTTTTTCAAACTTTTAGATGAATAAGAATACATATAACTGCAGAGAGAAGTCAAATATATAGTGTATAAATAAATTTAATTTACAAATAAATAAAGAATATAAGAATTGGCTAGACATGTCTGAAAAAATTTTTTAAGCATCATGTTGTTTATTTCAAATTTAAAGGTTCTTACTACTCAGAGTATATAAATGAATTTAGAAATTTAATAAAATTAGGTTTTTTAATATAAAACAAGTACATAATATCAGCTGAAGGTATTTTAAAAGTTCTTTGAATAGTATTATTGTAGACTTTATTTTTATCGATTGCTCCTTGGATGGAATTATATGGTAGGTAAGAATTTTGTGGTTTCTCAATTCTATCAAAAATCTTAGCTCCAAAAATTTTATTATTTGCATAAAGTTTGTAACTTTTTAAATTTTGCTGCTTAGTTTCACACATAAAAATTTTTTTTTTGATTTAATTCTGTCTAACTGAATAAACTTTAAAGTTTTCTTGAATAAAATCCTAATGAATTTTTTTTTTTTTTTTTTTTTTTTCTACATATAATTTATTCACTTTTTGCAGTCATTTTTAAAACTTTTTCCCAAAGAAAAGAAAAACTTCTTTTTTATTTTATATTTTTCACACTTTTTTTTTTCTTACAAAGAAAACTTTCTTAACTTTATTTCATAATCCCAATAATGATTGCTATCTCTATTTTTTTTTTCTGATTCTAAAACGGAGAAATAACCTCTTTCATTAAATTGTCCAAAAGATGTTAATGAGGTTAATACATTTTTTTTTTGTGGAAAAACTTTTTTTGTGTACATATGTACATTATGAGAATGCTTTTTTTTGCAGTCAAAAACATTAAATAAAGGACTATTTTATAAAAATAGTTTTGTGGCAATTATATGGTACGGCCTTGCAATTTGATTGTTAAAAGTTTTTGGTGTAATAATAGCCTAATAATGACAGTGTACCCATTATTCACTACACAAGTCGAATTTATATTCCAAATTTTTGTTAATAATTTAAAAAGCCGAAAAAAAAAATATTACATATGTACAATGAATTAAATTATTTAATTTTATTATTTAATTTTGGAATAAAATTTATCTATTCGTCAATAACTCACGTTTAAAAAATAAATTGTTTTGTTTTATATTTTATTTTAAGTTTTTCAAATAAAAAAATTAAATTTCACTTGACTAAAATAAAATTTTGTTTTTCTCTGGAATACAATTTAAAGAGCCGAACAAAACAGAATTTACCCTTTTTAAAAATTTCTACATGTTACACTTATTCTGAATGAGAATAAAAATGAAAATGAATGAATAAAAATGAATGGAATGAATGAAATGAATGTTTGTATAATTTACAATATTGAAAAATAAAAACACAAAAAAGGTCGCACAATTTTCCCCAAAATTCGAAAAATGAAGAAAATTATGTACCTACGTGTTTGGAATTTTAATTGTATAATTTAAATTAACTTTTTTTTTTGTTATTAAATTGAATTTAGCAGGTATATGTATATTTCTCTGATTTTGATTCTAATTTAAATCAATTTCATTAAAAAAGGGTATATTTTCTTCTTTTTCATTTTATTTTTTATTTTTTATTTATTATGTTTTATAATTATATGTACAAAAGAAAATTAATAAAAATACAGAATAAAATAAAAACTTTAATCTAACATGCAAATTTTATAGAATTATAATTAAAGATATGATTTGATTAAATTAATATGACCATACCATTTTGTTCAAACTTAGAGGATTATTTTTCATCTATAATCCTTGACTATCATAAATACTCATTTTTACAATCAATTCATAATATTCTGGGAATCAAAATTATGTTTGTTTAAATTTTTAATATTAATTTTTAAATTGGAATCTCTTCCATCTTTAAGTTGTTAAAAAAATATTGATAAATAGCTGTTGTAAAAAAAATTTAATGAATACAGTGATTGATTAGAAACGTATTGTTTAAAACTTTTTATTTCTTGGAAATAAAAAATCCATCTTCGGACTACATTCAGTTGGAATGAATAATGCATTCAAAAAACTCAATAAGAACAAGGAGAATATAGATAAATAACTTGATATTGACTGATGAAGATATTTTTATTAATAACTATCTATAGTACACACGGTTAAATAAAAGATTGATGTATCTTTCGAAAAAAAAGTATATTATCGTCTTTCTTAACACTCTGTCATTTCTGCATTACAAATTCTAATGTGAACATTAATAGATTCAGGAAATTAGAAAATTATTTCAAAAATATAAAACTAAAAAAAAAAAACTTATATTCTTATTGAAGTTATTTTTCTACGCTCACAAATTTTATTCGTTTACATATTATTTCCATTAAAATAATTGAAACCTATCAAGTTCATTTGAGTTTTTAATATAGCTATTCTTATAATTAAATGTTATATTTTTGAATTAAAAATATATAAAGAAGTAATTAACACCAAAGTTAATAAGTCTGTGTCTAGGGTGAAGGCTATTGACCTTAAGAGATACTTAAATAAATATATGTATTAAATTTATTAGTTATTTTCATTAAATTTTTTATTTTTCAATTATATTACAAGCTTTGTCTATGGTATTGATTAATTAAAGTTTATTTTATAACGTATGTGATAGGAAAAAGATGATAGGCACAAAATTTATGTGATGCATCTGACTTGGTAAATTTCAACGATCTGCAATATACAGTATGGAGACTTGTCTTCTCAGAAATTAAAGGCCTAGAATCACTCAACTATATACATTTTAAATATTTATTAAATATCAATAACAGTTATAAAATAGTTAAAAAAAATAAATGTTGTCCATTTTCCTGAAAGTGTGTTTCTCTCAGTTTGTCAATAACTTCCTGTTAAATAGCCACAACTAAAATTATTAAGGATATGTGAATTATTTCCTTAAAAATTTCACTGTACCTAACATAAAAATATAAATAGTATATATGTATTTTTGTTATTATTATTATTTATTAGCTGCTGATGTTTAGTCATCACGTTCTCCATAATTATGGTTGGACTACGTGATAAAAATTATCAAAAATTAAAATCATTTTGTCTAAATTTGCAAAACAAGAAAAAAAAACAGTTGTAAATATGCAGATATCGTTGGTCCTTTTTACAACGATGTAGTTTAATTTTGTTACATATATAACAACAAAAAAGTATAATATTTATTTGTTTTTGTTTTATCACTAATCTTTGAAACTGAAACTTCATTGGGTATTGGAATCTTCTTGGCACTACGCTTAAGTTGGTCACGACTTATTCGTTCAAAGTTTAAGAAAATAAAACCCCTGTCTTCGCAACTTAACATGTGGTTATTTGAGCAAAGGTATTTTCGCGTGTCTGCGGCGGTAAAAAATCCCATCAAAACCTTAATCGGTGCTAATCGGTGTTTGTAATGAAAATGAAGTAGGAAAAGAAAAATGTTAAAAATTGAATATACGTGCAACAATAACTATTTTACAAAAAAAGTGTTTTTTAAGCTGAAAAAGTAATTTTTGAAGGAAAAAAAATATTAAAATTCAATAAGTAATAAGGTATATAAAAATCGTTTAAAATCTGAGTTATGCAGAAAATATTTGAAACAAATACATTAATCATATTATATATTAAAAATATTACTTAAATAGATAATTTTATTTTATCGCTTCTATAAGCCAATATTTATCAACATTTACAAGCTTCCGAGTATTTTTTTCATGATAAAAATATTATATGAAGCTGAATACATGAATTATTACAGTTTAGAAAGTGCATTACTTCGTATAAGAAAACAAACCATTTAATGACATGTAAGCAGTTCGTTCCGAGGTATCGCAAGACGTGATCGTAATTAAATTATTAAATAGTTGTTATTATATACCTAATATCGATATAGTTGGAATTTCATATCATTTAAGAATAATCAAATTATTTATTTGTACGGAAGTTAAAAATCAATAAAAATATATTTTGTGGAATTTTATTTGATTTAAGTAATCAAAAATTGTGATGATAAATAAAATTCGACTATAATGGTGCATCGAGCAGAATTTATATAAAAAAAAGAAGTTATTTTCATGTAAAAAATCATAGTTACGTTGTAGAGTAGTTAAATTGGAATATTTCACTTCATTAAATTTAATGAATATTATTTCCCTTGAGAAACATCAATTTTGAGGTGTACTGCATATATAATTTAACATTATTATACCTTTATGTGTAGTGTTATATTATTATTAATAATAATATTTGCAAAACCAAATTTTCACTATCCGCATTATTTTTTTGGGTAAAAAGTATGGTTGTTCATAATAATAATAACAAAAAAAAAATAAAAAATTAAAATTTCACGGTATAATTTTATTATAATAATTTTGATTTCTTTTTAAGAACTTCACCCCTAGTTAGTTATTTTTCCTTTTAGGGCAACTGCTTAATGTTTTGATTAGAACACTTTATAAAAATAAAATATCTGAAATATTATAATGAAATTGGAAACCAATTTCATAAAATATCCGCAGGTCATAAATATTTCCTTATCTGCAGAACAGATTGATAGAATATAATCGATAAATGTAACAAACGTCAAAAAACAATATTACTTAAGTGGTGTCTTAGAATAGTTTAAAGTTTAAACTATCATAAATTAACCTAACGTTAGGAGAATAAGAAATACTAAGGATTATTCCAAATATTATTAAAATAATGAGTTTATAAAACAAAAATATTTAAAAATATGAATCCTAAATTCCTAATATTCATATTTATGGGTTAAAAACAGTTTTCAAAAGTTTTTCTGAGTTCGATTAAGTCTTAAACACAGTTAAAAACTAGATGTCTACAAAGGTCCAACGACATTTTAAATTTGAGTCATCTGAATTAACTTAGTTGATGAAAGAATTTAGATAATGACGTCAATTAAAAAAATCTTCGAATATATTCGAAAAATTTTATCTTCTTTTATGAACACTTTAAAATGGAGTTTAAGTGGTTTTCATTTTGTCCAATATAAATATGAAAAATATACAATTTAGTATAATACATATTTTCCATTTTTATCACCACATCAAAATAAAAGGGATTTTCTTGAATTGAGATTTATTGAAAATTAAAAATAAAGTGCTTTAAATCAATATTGGTAATCTTCTTTTGATGTTTGGTTTTAAAACTTATTTTTTTCAAATAAAAATTAGACTTAAGGGCAAACATTTATTTATTTTTTTTATTTTTATCCAAAAATTATATAATTTGTCTTTAAAATAATAATTGGATAAAATTTGGTAATCATTGGTATTTTTTAAGTTTATGATTCAATTCATTTAATTTTCAATTGGGTTATTTTGAATTTTTCTTTAAATAAATTATGTTGTTTTAATCCATTTTTAATTGGACGAAAGAGAATGTAGCTTTATTGTAGTAAAGCTCTTTTTTTCAGGCTTTTGATATAAAGAAGATATCTATTTTGATTAAAAAATATGTATATATATTTGAACTATCTTATCTATTTTGTTTTATATATAGTGTTAATTTTTCCAAATAGAATTTTTAAAGTAACAGGAGTTTTATATAAAGTATACTCTCAACCAGCATTATGATAATAACATTTTATAATAGATGTGTATAACTTACAAATTACATAATATTGCAGAATCATTTTAAATGCCTTAAATTCCCGCATTTCAAAAACTGAAAATTTTACATTGAATGTAGCAAAAATTTCCAAAAAATGTGGGATAAATAAATCCCTTTTTCAATTTAAAAAAGTTTTTGTTCTTGTTCACGAACAAAATTTCTAACGTTAAGCCAGATGAGATTTCTTATATTACATTAATCCTTTTTACATTTTACAATTTTCCTAAAAATATAAATCTACATCGTGTGTGCAGTAAAATTCTTAAGAAAGTTTAAATTATAGCAAGTTTACATCAAAACTGCATTACTGTTTAAAGAAGTAAATTATACTTTATTTTATCTTTTTTAATAAGACTATACAGAAAATTTCATTCTGAGGGAAATACAAAATTTTATTTTAAAATAATCCTCGAAGTGTTATGAGATGAAATTAAAAATAATAAAAAAATAAAAACTGATAAAATTTCACTTCCTTAAATTTATATAATTATATCCAGAAAATAAAAACAAGCTAAAGGGCTTTAAAATTAAATTTTATATATTATGTATATATTTATGTATTTATATATTTATGTTGTAAATTATTGAACATTATAATTATTTTCGAAACTATATTTTCCAATATTTTTATATAGAAAAACCAAAACCACAAAATATTTTCTAAAATAACTTTGCAACTTACTTAGAATTAATATTTTCTGTTAAAAAACAAAAAATTTCATTTGGAAATTAAATCATAAATTTTTGGAGAAATACTTGTTAACTTATTTTTTGAATATTTTTACAGTTTTTGCCAAATGAGCACTTAATTGATAACTTTTTAGTAAATTTTAGAGATTATTTAGATCTTTGAACTTATTAAATCATCAACTGGATCGATTACAAAAGACAACAGGCTGGGCTATTGTATACATTAATTCTCTTGGGTTAAAAAAAAAAGGTTAATAACTCTTTGCTCTTCTTCATCTTCAAGTTTATAATTAGTTTAGTGTTTTTTCTGATAACTACCGTGCATAGTGTCCTTATTTTGTATACCTATTCTAATCTTGTATATAACATTGAAAATACTTATTGATGCTTTTAAATATTAAACACAATAGTACATAATGTTTTTTAATAGAAATATTCAAAAAAAAAACTATCTTTTTTCAAAAACCTAATTAAGCAAATAAAACATATTCACTAACCCAAAAATTCTTCAACAAAAAGAAAATATAGATAAAAGAAAACTAGAGCAAATAATGTGTTCAAAATATGAACTAAAAATTAAAGATTTTTGTTGAAAATTTTAATGCAAAATCTTAAGAAAAATATTTTTAAATTAAGAGGAATTTAAAGCTCCTTTAATATTTAAAATATAAAGAAGTAAAAAATATAGAAATTAGGATATAGTTATAAAGCAAATAAATTATATCATAAGTCGGTCGGCAACAAAAATTTTTTCATAAATACATATTTTTTTGCATTTTCCAAGGGTCAAAAAAGATTTTGAGAACTAAGCGTACTAAATTGTTCAAATTGCTTACAATTTTTTCTTTAAAACTTTTCCAGTTTTTTAATATTAACACCAAATATGTTTTTCACATTGCATAATTTATTTTATATAAAGTCTCCATGCCATACGTATTTTCAGCTAGATGGTTTCATTTACATATTATATTTGATTAATTTTTAGATAAATTGCTGATAAATGAAGGTATCATTTACATAAAAAAAACCAAAATAAAACAAAAATTCAAAACATTTAACACAGACGGAAATAAAAATTTCAATATTCGAATGTTTCAAAGACCATTATTTGCAATAAAAGTAAAAATAATTCAAATAATAGATATTATCTTAACTAAATGATTAATCTTAATCTTAATGATATTATGTTAACTTTTTAGTACAAAATTTCAAACAATTAAGATTACTTCAAACTACAAAATGTTATATTATTATGTTATTAAATTAAAAATGAAACAACAAATTTGTTATGCTAATTTTCATTTCGACAATATTTATAAATCAGACAAATTATACATTTTTTTAAACATAACTAAATATAAATACTTTAGTTTACCAAAATTTTCAATCTATTTTATAATATATTTTAAATCTACTTTCATTTATATTACTGCAGGACAATATTAACTTTTGTGACTTAAAAGAATTGAAATTTCTTTTGAAACTAATATGTGATAATAATATACCAAAAATGTCAATTGAATTTAAAAAATATATCATCAATTCTGTAAAAACGAAAATGAAGGAAAAAAAACAAAAAAACAAATGAACAAAATATTGGAGTGAGTTATATCCTCTGGCAATGTTGTTTACGAAAAAAATATCAAAGAATTTTTTTTTTTTAATTTCTATCGTTGTGATGTTTGACATGTTTACAAAATATACACACTCTTCCATAATTATTCATTCATTCTTGGAAACATGTTTTTGTAAGGAAAAAAAAAAGGATTCCTAAAAGGATTATGTAATTAAATGATGATGCTTTACGCTGTTTGATTTTCAAAATAAATAAAAAAGAACGAATATGTCAATGTCTCGACAATTACAATTATGTCCATACAGAACTAGAAGTATTAATATACCAAAGCTTGAACATTTTTAATAAAAACCTTTAATTAATACCAGTTGTGCAGAGGCAAAATACCAGTTGTGCAGAACTATACCAGTTGTGCAAAAACAAAATACCAGTTGTGCAGAACTGTACCAGTTGTGCAGAGCCTAAATACCAGTTGTGCAGAACAATACCAGTTGTGCAGAACAATACCAGTTGTGCAGAACAATACCAGTTGTGCAGAAACAAAATACCAGTTGTGCAGATCTATACCAGTTGTGTAGAGACAAAATACCAGTTGTGCAGAACAATATCAGTTGTGCTGAGGCTAAATACCAGTTGTGCAGAACTATAACAGTTGTGCAGAGACAAAATACCAGTTGTGCAGAACTATACCAGTTGTGTAGAGCCTAAATACCAGTCACGCAGAACTATACCAGTTGTGCAGAACTATAACAGTTGTACAGAGACAAAATACCAGTTGTGCAGAACTATACCAGTTGTTAATCACAAAACTTATTTATACATCATATTGACGCAAAGAAATATTTTTAAAATAATCTTCAAAACTATAAAACATACGTATAACTAATAAGAGAACTTTCCAAAAACAAAAAATAATTATTAAATTAGGATATTAGATATATTATATATCCTAATATGTATATTAATTATCTGAATATTTTTAATTTTGCTCAAATGGAATAAAAATTATTGTTTTTTTTTATTTAATAGTATAGGTTATTTATTGTTTAAATACTCAATTATTCATTTAAAAAAAATATTTGCACATTATTGAAATAAACTTAATTGCATATTAAGTAAACATTGAAATCATTGCTATATGTAGTATGATACTCCATTTTATATTAAGTAATGGTCAATGGTCAGTGGCACTAAAAATGCCACACTTTGATTATTACTTTTCATACATTAAAATGAGTCATCATGTATCTATATTTTTCTTCATTTCGACATTAATGTTTTATATTATTTTTCTTTTTATAAACATCGGTTCCAAGAGATTTTACCACAGCTTCATTTTTATTACCATCTTGGGTAATAAACTTTATTATTGTTAGTTAATTTTCGTTCGCATACCCACAAAAAAAAAGACGAATAAAATAAAAGAAAAAACTTTATAAAACTTAATCAGAAAATAATTTTCAATACTAAGATTTATTTTTATTAATTTTGCTATTTTTTTTTTTTTTTGATAGTTATAACAGAAAACTGACATCAAAGCAACTGTTATAAATGAGGGTTACATTTTTGTTGACCTCACAAACATGTTCATGGTGTAATAATATTTTTAGTGCTTACTATTTATGATTTATTTTTTTTTGGCCCGTTTTCCACAAAAAATAAAAAAACGAACTATAAGTTTTGAATCAGTTTTACGGTCTGTCGCCGATTTCGATTGTTTAATTGGCAAAAAATATGCGCAATCTTCTTCAGTTTCAGCCAAGCCAAAGAGTGATATTCTCAAATTGCGGAGAACGGAGTTATAAGCTCCCAAACGACGAAGTGTCTAAATTATTTTCATATAAATTTTGAATTTTGAATTTTAAAATGGGTTCTGATGAAAATTTGTATGTTTGAGATCGAGATCGATAAAAGAAAACTGAAAAACGGGTTGAAAATGGATTTTCGTGAAAATTGGTTTATGAGTTGATGTCAATTAAGGAAATGTAGAAAAACATTTACCTCGATTATCACTAATATATAATATCTATATAAATATTTTTTTTTTACAAATGTATCTATTATCTTTCCATATATATATTTTGATAATACTATAATTCGATTTATTTTCAATTAAAAATAAATTTTTGTGTGTATATCTGGGAATTTAAAATTATATCCATTTCATTTTAATATTATATATAGAGAAATAAGGAAACCTCAAAAGAACTGCCGAATGTAATCACATAGTTTATTTTATTATATTCCTTTTATCTTGAAAACATATGTATATGCTTAATCTATAATAGCTCCATTATTTTAATGTAGAGAAAATGTTATTTTATTTTTTTCAAGGATTAATGTCTCTACATGAAAATTTAATATAAAAAACCACAAAAATACAGGAAAATTGTGTGTTTCATTTTACAACATAATTAACTTTTATTTTATTTTATAAAAAAAAAAAAATAGATCGTATATTATATTCAGCTGTTATTCATTATTTTCGGATATATGTTTAAGTTAAATTTAATATATATTTTACAATCAGAATAATTTAATATTAATATGCTTTTTATAGTGTGCGAAATATTTTTCTTGAAGTAAATACACAAATTACAAAGATTATCTAGATTTGCTGCATTATGGATTCTTTACCTATTTTATAGCATACTAATCCGTCAACATTCGACAAAACAAATGTAAGAATGCATTTGAATACAATGTGTTATAATATGGATTATATAAGATCATAAGTATATGAAGCGAGATATGCTCACAGAACTGAAATTATCATTATGACGAGTTTTCCAGAAACTGTTACAGGCCGTAAATACTTTTAAGTGTTTTTTTTTAATTATTTATTTTAATGTTTATAGATTTTTTTTTTAAATTTGTTATAAAATTTTGTTTTTATTTTGAATATAATTTTTTGTTAAAAAAAAATTATAATGTTAAATAGAGCTATGAACATGAGTAAACAAAAACTTTTTGAATAAATTCTTCCGATTAGATTAATTTTTTGTATATATATGTATACATAAAATGATGGTATAATAAAGTCATAAGGCCTCGAGTTAAAGGAGAATTTTTTTTTTTTCAAACAGGATAAATCATATTTATCCTTAACAAAAAGAATTAAAAAACAAAATTAACATAAAAAATGACTATGATTTCCCTTTTTTTATTTTTTTTTTCTAACAATATAAAAATGTAAATGTCATTTAAAAAAAAAAAATTCCAGCCAGTATATTTTTAACAAAAAAATAAAAAAAAAAAGAAGTTATTTATAAATAACAAAATAATCTCATTTTTATGATTTTATATTTATATTGTATGTAATTTAGTTTTATTTTATAAATTTCATAAGAAAAAAATTAATTTGCATAATTTTTTTTCATTGAATGAGCATTAAGAAAAAAAATATATATTTTTCCTTCGAAGTCAAATTGAATTTTTTTTGCTTTTTTTTTTTTTAATAATTGAAGAGGGTGAAAAATTTTTTCGTTTTTTTGGATCATTAGCTAGCCACCCACTAACACTTTTTTTTAAACGCCAGATGACACGCCGCGCTTTTTACTGCATTTTTCTGTTGGTGTATGGTGAACATGACGCGCCATTATTTCTAACACTCCACCTGCCACTCCAATTGACAGTTTTTCACGTTAGTCCACACACTAACAAAATTCAAACTGAACGGAAAAACGTCATTTGGATTGTTATTTGGAATTAAAAAATTTTAGACACTCCACACGACATTCCAAACAACAACAATTTGTTAGGCTTATAAAAGCTCTTTAACTGTCGTTCAAACTTCCACTTTTTTCAGCGTTTTAACTGTGTAGTGTGTGTGCAAAGAGCTTTTCTTGAAATGCCACTTAAACTGACAGTTTTTTTGAATGAAAAACCGAGAGCTTTTTTCATGAAAAAAAGTGTTAGTGGGTGGCTTGCTAATTGCTAATTTAACGTTATTGTTCCAAAAGATTGAATTGAAATATTTGAACTCTTACGCAATACTTCAATTTGAATTACAAAATTTAAGTAATACTATAAAATAATAATTCTTCCAAATAAAAATTAACAAGTATTTAACTACTTAATTAACAAAAAAAAAATATATTTTTTTATTTTTCTATACTTTTCTTGTAAATATCTGGCTGGACTAAATTTTATTAGCATTGTTTATATGATTTAAGAACAATTTTAGAAAATATACTTATTTAATTACCAAAAATATAGTAATTTAGAAAATAAGTGTTTAGATTTTATTTCTAGATTATATTAAAATAATTACTAAACTATTAGCACTGTACATTTATTATCTACTATATTAACCGATTACAATGTATATATTGTATTACTTTTTATTTAACAATTCTCAAATTTAAACAAATGATATCATAAAAAAAAAAGTCTTCGTTCTAAAAAATTCATAATATGCCCTCCCTCGAAAAGAATTTGGCATTGAGAATTTCAAATTCCTAATGTATTATGTTAGTGTAGATTTTTTTTTTATTTTTTTTTATTAAAGTTACCAAATCACTAGGTGGGATACCTTTTATGCTTAAAGAAGCATGGATTTGATAATGGAAAGGAAGTTTAGACGGGATTTAAAAGTGGCATAGTTAGTAGGTAATCATGTACACTTTTCTTAAAGCGGCACAAGTCGTAAGTCAAACGTGCGCCACTGTCGGGAACAATTTTAATGGGAGAGCATTCCACATTCTCGAGGTGCGAACTGAAAACGAATCTCCAAAGCTCATTTTCTCACATTTGGGAATTTTGACGAAATATGGATGTGACGTTGAAGCGGTACGAGTTTGGCGTGAACATACTTGAAGTGGAGGAAGTAGGGCCTTTACTTCCAGGGAACACGTATCCGTTCCAACAAGGTGTAGTGGTTCATAGCATTTTCATATAAAATAGATACATCAAGTTTTCATTATTAAAAATGTAAATTATAAATTTAGATTTTTAATTCAGTTATTATTCGAGTTCTCAAGGAGAAACAACTTAAAATATTATTCTTAATTCAAATATTATAAAAATTATTATAAAATAAAAACTCAACTTAAAAATATTATTCTTAATTCAAATATTATAAAAATTATTATAAAATAATTTTAATTTTTTTTTATTCAAAATAATTTTATTTTAATTTTATTTATAATTCAAATTCATTATATATTAAAATAATTAAAATAAATTAAATTAAATTAATTTCTAAATAATGGTTATTATTTATAAAAACAAAAAATAATATTAACCGTTATAATTGGTGACCCCGAAGCTCAAGACAACAGCAACCTGAATTCAAAATTTAATTATTCAATCACACTGTGCAGAACCATTATCCAACCAAAACATTTACCTCAACAATTATTTGGACATTCAAAAAGAGAATTTAATCCAAAATAATTATACTTATCATTCAATAATTTAAGATTTTTCAACAATCATTGAAATTTTCAACTCCATTATTCAACAATTTTCAACAATTATCAAACAATTTTCAACAAGTATTGAACAATTTTAACAATTATTTCAACTCCATAATTTATTGAAGAATTTTCAACAATCAAACAAATTATTTTCAAATATCCAGATATATTTTTAAATATTTATATTACTATATTATATTATTATTATATATTAATTTTTATATTACTATACATCAATTAGTTATATTATTATTATTATCTTTACACTTTAATTAAAACATTATTCACACTTATTTTACATATATACACTTTTCACACATAAAATGAATCAATCAAATTCTTCTTCCGATTCCACACTTTCAAATACTTCTTCTGACATTAACGCCGCAACAGTTAAGCTTCCACAATTTTGGACTTCTTGTCCAGAAGCTTGGTTCCTTTTAATTGAGGCTCAATTTCAATCTAAACATATTACAATTGACGATACAAAATATACTCACGTACTATCGGTTTTACCTCAAGAATTAATTCAAACCATTTTGAGTTTTCTTCGTAATCTTCCAAATGTTAATAAATATAATTCATTAAAAGAAATTCTTCTCAAACGTTACACTATAAGTGAAGAAAAACGTTTAGAAGAATTACTTTCTACTTCAGAAATTGGGGATCGAAAACCATCAGATTTTTATCGTTCTATGGAATGTTTAGTTGGAACTACTTCTACAGTAGGTACACAATTATTGAGATCTTTATGGATGAGGAAACTTCCCACAAATTTAAATATAGCTTTAGTTAGCTCCAATATTGAGAACATAGATAATCTGCTAAATTTAGCAGACAAAATTTGGGAAATTTCCCATTTTAATACAATTTCTTCATTAAATTCTTCAAATTCTTTTTCAAATTCAAATACTTTACCACTTTCTCAAATTTCACCTATTCAAAATTCCAATTTTGAAACAAATTTACGTTTTACTAATTTAGAAAAACGATTGAATGATCTTACTAAAATTGTATCAGATTTAACATTTTCTAATCGTACTTCTCGATCACGATCTTCTAGTCGCGATTCTCGATCAAAATCTTCTTCTCGTAATCATACTCACACAGATTTTTGTTGGTATCATTATAATTTTGGTAATAATGCAACAAAATGTAAAACACCTTGTAAATTTAATAATTCTACAAATTTAGATAGCTCAAAAAACTAAATGAGTCCCCATTATCAGTTAAATCACATCGTTTATTTTTATACGATAAAGAAAATAATCTTAATTTTTTAATTGATACTGGGGCAGACATTTCCGTTATTCCCAACACTGTTTTTGGTCTTTTTAAAAAAAATCCTACTTTCGAATTATCTGCAGCAAATGGAACGATTATAAATACTTTTGGTACAAAACTTTTAAAAATTAATTTTAATCTTTGTCGTCCATTTAACTTTGTTTTTACTTTAGCAGACGTTAAAAAACCAATTATTGGCGCTGATTTTTTATCTAAATTTGGCTTATCTGTTGATCTACATAACAAAAAGTTAATAGATTCTCAAACATCTTTATCTATTAATTGTTTTTCAAAATTTGATTGTACTCCATCTCCCAAACTTTATTCTATAAAAAATTCAAATTCTTTTTCTGACATTCTTAAAAAATTTCCCGAATTAATTTCTCCTCCCCAATTTGATAAACCCACTAAACACAATGTTAAACATCACATTTTAACTAAAGGTAATTTACCTTTTACTAAACCTAGAAGATTAGATTCAAAAAAATTTAACATTGCGAAAACAGAATTCGAACACATGTTACAAATGGGAATTTGTAGACCTTCATCTTCTCCAGTTTCATCAGCACTTCATATGGTCCCTAAGAATGATAATAACTGGAGACCTTGTGGTGACTATCGCCAATTAAATCTTGTTACAATTCCCGATCGCTATCCTATTCAACACATTCAAAATTTCATTTTAAATTTACATGGTTGTTCAATATTTTCAAAAGTTGATCTAGTTAGAGCCTACCATAATATTCCCATTGCAGAAGAAGACATTCATAAAACAGCTATTACTACTCCTTTCGGACTTTTTGAATTCCCGCGCATGCCTTTTGGTTTAAGAAATGCTGCTCAATCTTTCCAAAGATTTATGAATGAAGTTACTTTTGGTTTAGATTTTCTATACGTTTATTTAGATGATATTTTAATTTTTAACAAATCTCATGAAGATCATAAACAACATTTAAAATTATTGTTTCAAAGATTAGTGGATTATGGATTAACTATTCAACCTTCAAAATGTGTTTTTGGTGTAGAAGAACTTGACTTTCTCAGTCACAAAATTTCTCCTAATGGATACATCCCTTCAATAAATCGTGTTAAAATTATTTCAGAACTTCCTAAACCATCTTCAATAAAACATATTCAACAGTTTGTTGGAATGATTAATTATTATCACAGATTCATACCATCCTTAGCTCATTTCCTTGCACCTATTTATGATCATCTCACAAAATTAACTAATTCAAAAAAATCTTCAAAAATTCCTTTTTCTTGGCCTGATTTTTGCGACATAAATTTCAATCAAATTAAACAGAAGCTTTCTGAAGCTTCTTTATTAATTTTTCCAATCGAAAATGAACCATTTACGTTAACTGTCGATGCTTCTAACGTAGCAATTGGAGCAGTCCTTCAGCAAATTAACAATAAAAATAATTTACCTATTGCTTTCTTTTCAAAAAAACTTTCTGATACTGAAAAGAAATATTCCGCTTTTGATAGAGAACTTTTAGCTATTTATTTATCCATCAAACATTTTCGATCATTTTTAGAAGGCAATGATTTTACAGTTTATACAGATCATAAGCCCCTTATCTTTGCTTTATCATCCAAAACTGAACGCAGTCCACGCCAAGCACGCCATTTGGATTATATTGCTCAATTTACTTCAGATATCTGTCATATTAAAGGTAAAGATAATATTATTGCTGACACTCTTTCTCGTATTGAAGATTCTCTAGATTCATCAGAAATTACTACGTGTAAATTTGATCTTCTTACTATTGCTCAACAACAAATTTCTGATTCCGAACTTCAAAATCTATTAATTTCTCCTAAAAATAATTCAAAATTTATTCTTGATCAAATTACTTTATCAAATTCAAACACCAAACTATGGTGCGAAATTTCCTCAAATAAACCTCGACCATATATTCCATTATCTTTTCGTAAAATCATTTTTGATTCTTTACATAATTTATCTCATCCCAGTATTCGTGCTACTCGAAAAATTATTACATCTAAATATTTTTGGCCTTTTATGAATCTTAATATTAATGAGTGGTCTAAAAATTGTTTAAATTGCCAGAAAGCTAAAATCTATCGTCACACTAAACCACTTTCAGGTACATTTCCACTTCCTTCAGGTAGATTTCAGAATATCCATATGGATATTGTTGGCCCTCTACCTCCATCAAAAGGATGTTCGTACATTTTAACAATTGTTGATCGATATACTCGCTGGCCCGAAGCTTATCCCATTCCTGATATGACTGCTACTACTATTGCTTCTACATTTTTTAACCAGTATATTTCCCGTTTTGGCGTTCCATTGTCTTTAACAACTGATCAAGGTAGACAATTTGAATCAAAATTATTTACAGAATTATCTAAATTTTTAGGTACTCATAAAATTCGAACTACAACTTATCATCCGAAATCAAATGGTTTAGTTGAACGTTTTCATCGCCAACTTAAAACATCTTTAATAGCTCGTTGTAATACTATTAACTGGCATGATGAAATTTTTATTGTTCTTCTAGGTTTTAGAACCGCGATTAAAGAAGATATTAAATATTCATCTGCTGAATTAGTTTATGGAGAAAATATTCGTGTTCCTAGTGAATTTTTCGTTTCAAATACTTCTCAACCTTTAGATCATTCACAATTAATTTCACAATTACGTTCAAATTTTAAGCAAATTCGTCCGGTTCCAACTAGACATAAATCATATGAAAATTTTTATATTCCAAATGATTTACTCTCGAGTAAATTTGTGTTTGTGAATCATTTAACAAAAAAATTTTAAATCCTCCTTACGAAGGTCCTTTCGAAGTTCTTCAACGTTTCGACAAATTTTTCAAAATTAATTTCAATGGTAAAATTAAACATATTTCGATCGATCATTTAAAACCAGCACATGTTTCTCCTTCATTACAACATTCACTGCCATCTACAATACCTACTCGTAATGTTTCTTTTTCCTTATAATTTTTATCTGGAAGGGGGTATTGTAGTGGTTCATAGCATTTTCATATAAAATAGATACATCAAGTTTTCATTATTAAAAATGTAAATTATAAATTTAGATTTTTAATTCAGTTATTATTCGAGTTCTCAAGGAGAAACAACTTAAAATATTATTCTTAATTTAAATATTATAAAAATTATTATAAAATAAAAACTCAACTTAAAAATATTATTCTTAATTCAAATATTATAAAAATTATTATAAAATAATTTTAATTTTTTTTTATTCAAAATAATTTTATTTTAATTTTATTTATAATTCAAATTCATTATATATTAAAATAATTAAAATAAATTAAATTAAATTAATTTCTAAATAATGGTTATTATTTATAAAAACAAAAAATAATATTAACCGTTATAAAGGTATTTATAAAAAATTGAAAGTGAACCTACATTGCGACGGTGATTGAGTGATGTTAAAGAGCTGGTGGTTTGGTGATCGTTGATCAATCTAATAGCCCTTCTCTGAACTTTGTCCAGGTACTCAAGATGGGTTTTAGGAGCACCAGCCCATATATGTGAATTATATTCTAATTTCGGCCGTATGTAGGATTTGTAAATATTTAAAAGATCAGAGGGGGAAAAGTATTGTTTACATCTTTTTAGAAAACCAAGACATTTCGCTGCGTTTTTTGCCGTTTCGAAAATATGATCCTTCCAACTTAGATAGGAAGTTATTTTCGAGCCTAAAATGTCTAGGCTTCCAGATTTTCCAATACTTTCGCCTTGAAAAGAAAATTGGGGATCAAAAGTGGACAGTTTTCTAGAAATAAGGCAGCATTGGGTTTTGGATGCGTTGAACTCAACTCTGTTGAGAAAACCCAATTGTGAAATTTTGGAAAGGTCGTGATTTATGCTACTTTGTAGAAAATTGCGTTTCGTAGCAACAGCATTTGAAGATGCTGATTTCCTATTAATAAAATCGTAGCATGCTACCAGGTTACTGTCATCGGCGAAGCTGTGGATGGGGTTGAGTGTTGATTTCAGAAGATCGTCGATGAAAATTAAAAAGAGGGTTGGGGAGAGAACACACCCTTGTGGTACACCGGAATTAATATTAAAAATATGTGACTGGTACCCATCCACAACAGCACGAATAGAACGATCAGACAAAAAGTTGCTGATCCAGTTGACAAAGGCTGATCCTAGACCCATTGATTTAACTTTAGAAATCAATGCCGGGTGCCAGACTCGATCAAAAGCCTTAGCTATATCCAAAGCAACAACACAAGCCTCACCGGAATTGTGAAGACTGACGTTGAGCTTGTGGGATAGATGTGTCATCAGGTCACCAGTCGATCTATTCGTACGGAAACCATATTGCTGGTCACTTAGCAATTTGTTACATTCAAGGTATTTTTTGACTTTATTGTTAATAAGGGATTCCATTACTTTGGAAAGAATAGAAGTCAGCGCAATGGGCCTGTAGTTGGAGGGATCGCATTTATCGCCTTTTTTTGGAATAGGCTGAACACACGCAGAGAAATGCCTTTTCATTCAATATGATTATATCAGTCATAGACTCCTAATCATAACGAAAAAATAGCCCTATGATTAAAAATCTTCGCGCAAGATGAATAATCTTTGCATATAATTACTACGTTATACATCGTGATTATCTTATGATTTACCTGAAATCATAAGTTATGATGCTTAATCATGCTAGTCATAAGTTATGATTAATACAAAAACATTTTTTTTTCACTTTTTATTTTATTTTCGGTGATTAAAATTCAGATTATTTACTTTAATTACTAAAATAAAAGTACATTGTTGAAATTTTCTGTAATGTCGCTAAAAAAAAAATAAAAAACCAAAATTTTTTTGCTTTCTTCGGGATTCGAACCTGCGTCCTTAACATTACAAATAGCCAACAAACCACACAGAAAATGTGTATACCAAATTTATATTTTCTATTTTATGTACATTTTAAATTTCAATACCGTAGCTGAGTGGTAGTGTTGGCGGACTGCAATGCTAAAGACCCAGGTTCGAATCCGGAAGAAGACATAAGAAATAAAATTGTAAATTTAATAAAAATATAATAAATAAAATTTAATAAATTAAAAAAATATTAAAATAAAATAAAAAAAATTAAATAAATGAAAATTAAATAAAAAAAAATTAAATAAAAAAAATTAATAAAAAAAACTTAAATTTTATTTTCTTATGTAAAATAGCAGCCATTACTGGCTTTTAAGACGTAAGAAATGAAATCGATATTATTGGGTTGCAGGATTTATGATTTGGTAGTCATAGTGATTGTTTTTACCCTTAGTCATTGTTTATGATTAATATTTACGGTTTATGATTAGTTATTAAGAGCTGAGTTCTCTGACTGCTTTACGCATATGTACAATCGTCATAATCATAATATCTGATTGGATTTCTCTCCGTGCATGCACAACTTTCCACTTGGTGGGGTAAATGCCAAGTGAATATGAAAGATAGAAAAGGTTGCGCAGAGGTTTAGCTAGAACAGAGGCAGTATGCTTTAGGACCACAGCCGGAATACCATCAGGGCCAGTTGACTTTTTCACATTCAGATTTTTTAGAGCTTTTAAAACAGCACGTTGCCTAAAGTAAACTCTTCCAAAAGAAGAGTTTACTGGTGGCAATACAGGTGGATTTTGAGCTGAAGCTGCGAGTGTTGAGTTTTGACTAAAAAGTTTAGCAAACAAATTAGCCTTCTCACCCGAATCTGATATGATCCGGTCACAAGGGGAGGAAAAGATGAAGGCGAACAAGAGTTTTGTTTAACACTTTTAGCGAAGCTCCAAAAGCTTCTGCTATTTTTAGGAAGGTTTAATATTTCTTGACGCTTCCTCTGGGTAAACAAAGCCTTCTGCTGACAACAAATCTTACTGCATCTGATTTATTATTCACAATAACAAAAATTTTACACAAACAAAATACATTAGAAATTTGAAATTCTGAATTTGAGAATTTTTTCGGGCGATGGCCTAATGTTAACAAAATATTGAATTGCATTTCAGATTGCATTACGATGCGGCATTAAAAAGCTCGTGGTGACACTTGAATAGGCCCATCAAATTTCGTATATATAACATAGAAAAATATGTTGGGACTATTCAAGTGCTATGGGGTGTATTTGAAAAAAATATATAGGGTCGATGAACCACTTATTGTTAGTTTAAGGAATTTTCAGTGTTCTAAAATTTTTTTAAATCAAACTAACTGTTAATGTTGCATAAAAAGTTATTTGATAAAAATCAAGGTTTTTTAATATTAAATAAATTGTCATTTTCGGAATCGCATTTTCATTGAAAAAATTTGTGAAAACTCTTCATTTTCTCAATTTATCCATTTTTCACCACTTATTGTTAGTATGTTCCTCTTATTGTTAATAAAGGTACCACTATTGTTACAAATTTTTTTTTATAACTATAAATCATTAAATTTCCAAATAAAGATAACAATAGTTTTGTTTAACTTAAATAAGCTTTATTTTTTTATTTCTAAAGCCCAGGTGTCGTTAAAACAAATTTAGCAACAGAACAGAATCAGCGACAGAAAAATTTATTCTACCACTGAAATTCTGGTCAGAATCTCATGAGTTTGCTGCATTTAAAACAGAAACAGAATCAGAATCAGGATCAGCGCAGCTTTGAAATTTATGCTCGAAAATATAAAAAAAATAAATTAAATATATAAAACGTAAATAAACAAAGACAAAAAAAAAATTAAATTAAATTCAATTGACATTCTGGCAACAGAAACAGAAACATAAAATAACCTCGTTTGAGGTTATTCAAATTCTGTGGACAGAATGAATTTTTCTGTCGCTAAATTCTGTTGTAAAATTTTGTCGCAGAATAAATTCTGTTCAAATGTATGGGATTCTGTTTCTGTTGCTAAATTCTGTTTTAACGACATCCCAGCTTAAATGAAATTAATTTTGAAATTTAAATGAAATAAATCAAAAATGATTTTATTCAGTTTTAAATAATGAAAGAAAACTTAAGCTAATGAAAAGTCAAAATTGATTTAAATAGTGATTGTGGGAGCGGTACGCTTGACTGTACGATCATTTCACTGTAGTATCATTACACTGTATTTTTGAAGATCACTGTTTTACCATTTCACTGTATTCCATTTTACTGTATTTTCCATCTTACTGTATTCTATTTCACTGTATTTTCATTTCACTGTATCTTTTCACTGTATTTTTTCAAAGTATGTATGTGCCTTAAAGTCAAGTTACATAAAGTCAATTGACCTTATGTCACTTTTAAAAGCGACATGATGTCAATTGACTTTATGTCGCTTTTTAAAAATGTCATAAAATAAAGATATAAAGTGAAATAAAGTCAATTGACCTTATGTCGCTTTTATAATGTGACATAAAATCAAGATAGAAAGTGACATAAAGTCAATGGACTTTATGTCACTTTCAATATTTTTTTTGACTTTATGTCACTTGTCTTTAAGGCACCCCCCCGTCATTTTCACTATATTTTTTCAATTTTCTGATTTTTTTTCATTTACTGAAAATAATAAAGCTTTAAATTTTTCATGAAATTAATTTTTTTATTTTAATAGAAATTATAAAATAAAATTTTACAAAATATATTGTTCTTAATTACTTGATTAGCAAATAAAAAAATAATTACACAAATTTTCTATAAACTATAAGTAAATCAAAAATTAAACATTCATCTCAAAATATTAAGTACCTATTACCTACATTGATATAATTTTTTCAAAATAAGTCAGGTAATAATAAATAAACTTAAAAATAAATAAATTCTCAAAAAAAAAAAAATTATCTTTCTGATTATCAAAAAAATGAAAATAGTACAAATAAATTATAATTTAGCTTAACATAAAAACCTAATATTTTTTTTCAAAATAAATAACAAATCAAATTTCTGAATATCACAAAATATAATAAAATTAATACAAAATAATTTACTTTCTAAAGTTTTAATTATAAATTGAATTTAAATTGCGAAGGTAACAATTTTTGAAATTCTTTGCAAATAATCGAGCTTATCGATTTTCTTTCTTTTTTTGAATATTTTTTTTAGTTGTTTATTCATTTTAACTGATTTGCGTTTAGTTGCTATGTGTTTTCCTGTTTTTAATTTATCAATTTCTGATTTGGATACTATCCATTCTTTCCCCAGATGATCAATAATACTATAAACGCCAATGTGACTTCTACCTATTATGGTTTTAATTCTCCGGTGCCACGCTTCTACACTATTTTGTGTACGAGGCAAACGAAAGTTCAGGTATTTTCCAGACACAAGTGACCAAAATTCCGGGCCGTTGAAAGGACGATTTTTTTTATCTCCAATATAATTTTTTTTGAACCATTTGCCAATTTTTTTTGAATCATCATCAAAATTTGTACTCAAAACTGAGTAGTAATCAGAGACTTCTTCTGGAGGAACAAACGCTAGGCTCTTAATCATTTTTATTTGTTGGGCAAATGATTCATTATTCCCATATTTGGCTTGAAGGTGCTCCTTTTGCACACGACGCCAAATGATTTGGCCAAAGTGAAAAAAGCAACCTTGTAGCTGGGCCTCTGGAAAAAAACTTTTGATGGATGAGCTAATAGCTTTTTCGAAGTCGCAAATAATTTTTTCCGGGTTGATCTTTATTTCTAGTTCCAAACATATTTTCCGCAGCTCGAAAAAAAAATGATCGTAGAGCTCTAAAGTTTTTTTGCTCATTAAACAAAATAGCAAAGGGACAATACCACCTTCAACAACACCATGTACAGAAAAGAGTTGACGCATTATAGATGGAACTACATCAAAAGTTCCATCCATAATCCAACAACGAGCTTCTTTTAAATATTCCAGTGATTGTTTTGTTCCTAAAATAATTATTTTTTCGGCGCCAATATTTTTGTCACTAAGGACAAAAAGCTCTTCCTCTACAAACTTCAAATCCTCTGGAATATTAATTAAATTTAAAGATTCTGGCTCTTTTTGTTGTACAGATCTTACACGATGGATTTTTATTTTTTGTGCCTGCTTTCCTGGCAAGTGCACTCTGGAGGTACTAGGCGAATCTATTGTAGTTTGTCTAATAATTTGAGATGGACATAAAGAAGAATTTTTGGCTGCACTTTTTAAAGCATAATTTGCATTTGCAATTTCTTTCTCCACACATACAGGCTCGTGAGAATGTAAGGTAGGTAATTTAAGCACTTGGTGTTGCCCCTCTCGTAACGCAGTTACAACTCTGCCTTTACATTTCAGTGTTTGCCGTTTATCACATGCCCAATTGAAACTTTCTTTTTTTGTTTTCCTCTCAAAATTATATAGATATCCATCCACACATAACTTGTCTTTGCCTCTGGAGCTTTTTATGATTGACACTTTCATTTTGTTAAAATCAAATTAATTTCTGTTTTACAAATTAATTAATAAAATTCAAAATTTAATCACACTTCACACTATTAATGTATACTGACCATAGATTTCATTCACTCAATCATTTACACTATTAAATTAACAAAATTAATAATAATTTATAACAATGGAACAAAATATGCACAAAACAATGAGTTTAAAGATTATTCAATAAATAATAAGGTAGTTATTTTTCTGAGATGGTAAAAATCTCGAACTAAAAATATCCCGAACACAAACTCTCGAGAAAATGTACTTCCGACAAAAACAATCTGGATTCTGGTTTGTGGTATTTAAGAATTCGGGTTTTGAATTTTGAGTTCCAAGATTATGTAAGTAGCGAATGTTTTGATTTATTGATTTTGCCGGGTTCTTATTTGGATTTTTTTTCTAAATTTTGTTTTAACTAATTTATAATTATCTCATTGGATTTTTTTTATTTTTTTATGTTTTTTACTTCGAGATTTAGATTTTCATGATAGGATACCCAAACCCAATCCAGGTATAATATTTTATTTATTCCATATTTTTTACTAAGTAAAAATATATAGGCGGTATGTGGTAAAAAAAAAATTAAAAATATTAATTGAAAAACACTAATTTGACTGTAAATTTTGGCTGTAAACTTTCGGAAAGGTAAGAGCGCCTGGCGCTCTTACCTTTCCAAAAGTTTACAGCCAAAATTTACAGTCAAATGAAATACAGTGAAATGAAATACAGTGAAATGAAATGCAGTAAATGGAAATACAGTGAAATCAAAATACAGTAAATGGAAATACAGTGAAATGAAAATACAGTAAGGTGATATACAGTGAAGTGATATACAGTGAAGCAAAATACAGTTAAACGTACCCAACCCAGTGATTGTAATTCAGTATCATTATGTCAGCTGCTTTTATTTTAATAAATAAAAATAATTTAAAATTGATAGTCAGTTCCAGTTGCATTAAAACTTTCGAAATTTGATAATAAATCGGACTCAATAACTTTAAGTTTTTTCTATCTATTTTCTTAGTTTTAATAATTTTTGGTTTTTTGTCGGTTCTGGTTTTTTCCATGTTTTTGTTGTTTTGTCTTTTTTCACTTGCTTTTCTTGCTTTTCTGCATCATTTCCCAAAATTGAATAAAATCCTACGTGACTTACAAATTCTTTTGGACCCTTTCCTTTTAATTATGAAATGGTGGTGTAAGATACATGAAATTTTTACTAGCTTATATTTGGGCAAAACGTTTTTTACGGCCTCTATTGCTTTCTCTAACGATAATTAATCTTATTAACACCGTTTAATTTTTCTTTTGATGGTTGTTTTCGTCGTATCGACGCCATTTTCCCAGAAAGAACATTTAAAAAAATTAAAAATTTTCACTAACAATAAGTGGTAATTTAAGCAAAAAATTGTTCCCACTTATTGTTACAATCAGTAATACGAATGAGAACAAAGTTTTCATTAATTAATCATTACGTTCTAAATGTTAAAACTAAAAATTCGAATAAATAGTAAGATTTTATTTGCTAATTAGAAAATGTTGTTGCCTTGTTAAATTGTTAACGAAAATGAAAATTGCAAAACTAATTTTAGAAAATTTCTTTTTCTCGTTACAAAATTATTATCGATCACTCTCCCACTGAAATTATGTATGTGTGTAAAAAATAAAATATAAATTCCCTGATGTGACCGAAAAAGAACCATAAAATCACCAAAAATTCAGTAAAATTTTAGGTAAGGTTAGGCTACGTTGCAAAAACGGGATTTCTACGTCTTTTCTCGCATTAAGGTTTAAACTGTTTTGATTATTGCAATGAAAAAAGGTACTTGATAAGAAAAAAACGCCAAGAAAACAAATTTTATAGTTTGAATCAGACAGGATTCGACCCGGCAACCTCAGTATTGCTCATTTTTTGGTTAACTTTTTGGTAACAAAGAGAGTATTTTGGTGAAATTTTAGTGAATTTTTACTCAAAAAGAACAAAAATATAAATATATATATATATTTTGTAACATTTTTGTTACTTATTTCGGTTAAAATGAACTATTTGGTAATTTTTCAGGTTACCAAAAAGCTTAACAAAAATCTACAAATATTTTTGGTTAAACTTTTGGTTGTAAATAGTGTATTAGTTAAATTTTGGTGAATTTTTGGGTTAATAAAAATATTTTATAAATTTTAAGCATATTTAGTAAATATTTTGGTTAAAGACAGTTAATTTGTAAATTTCTTGGTTACCAAAAATCAACCGAAAAATTTTACCTAAAAATTTTTCTCGGTGAACACGGTAATGACAAAAAAATAGTTTTTACGTTAATATATTGGAAAAAATTCGAAATAATTAAAATATTTAATCAATTAACCCCTTGAAGTTTTAATTAGTTAAATAAATTGCTATAAATAAAGTTCTATTGAAAATTTTTTTAATATTGGAAAAAATTTCTTTTAAAGTAAATTACAATTTCAATATCATTCCAAAAAACAATATCTGAGCAGTAAGAAGAATCTAACAAAGCTAAACAAACTTAACGTAATAGTCATGAAGTTATGGACATGTATTGCTTTAATTTTATCGGTGTGCCTCAATGGTATTTTTGAAAATTCAGTAAAATTATATTTAAAATGAAAAATGTTTCTAAATGTGGTAGTTAACAATTTTAATCATAAATTTTTTCAGTCCACGCAGACCAAGGTTTATTCAAGACATTCGGAGCGATACAAAAATGTGAAAATAATCTGGAGGAACAAATAACATGTAAGAATTATATAGTTAAATTAAATTTCTGAAATAATAATTATGTTAATTTGTGGTAATGTGAAAAAAGTATAGTTATTGAATTTTTTTTAACTCTATGTTTTATCACAATACAAGTAACGATATTTAGTAAAAATTAGTAAAAATGTAGAAAAAACATCTAAAAACCATATATTGTGACAAAGTCAAGCCTACGGTAGTTATTTGCATCAGAGTCTAACACAAAGCCGGGTAGAAGCAACAGAACATGAACTAAAGAAAAGGTTTAATTTAAGACCTAAGTAAATATCAGTATTGTTTTTGAAATAAAAAAACAATATTTAGCACTCAAAAAAATTATTCAACTTTTATAAATTGAATTTACATAAATATGTATGAGGAACGATACTATAAGAATATTACTGGTAAAAAGACGAGAGAAAGCATATAAGCATAAATATATGCTTAATTCTTTCCTTATTTTGTGTAAAAAACAGCAATCTGAATTGAAAAAAATAATAATTATTATTATTATTATTATTATTATTATTATTATTATTATTATTATTATCATTATTATTATTATTATTATTACTAGTCGATCCCGGCGCGAACTTTGTTTCACGCTAGCCTAGTCTTTATTAATAAGAGTTATGGTCTTGAATTCATACAAAAATAGCAAAGAAAAAGTACTTCCCCTGTTTCCCGATATTTCTAATTTTTAGGCACATTCACCAATTTTTTTTCTTTATAAACCTTGTTAGGACTTTTACGAATATTCAAAAAAAATTAGGTTCAGCCGTTCTCAACTGATGCACTTACCAACGAACAGCATTTAATTATTATTTATATAGAATATTATTACTATAACACTTATTAATATTATTAGATATTACTTTTTTATAATGAAAATTTATTATTTTTAAGTTGATTATGAAGGAAGTGGACCTAAAACTTGGATTCCAGTACCAAAATATTTGAAATGCTTTTCACTAAGCATCAAATCTGAAAAATTTTACGCAATTTATATAGCCACTTTTAATTGCAACAATGTCATTGGAAAGTACTATATTTTTCTTGATAATTTGAACAGTGGAATTAACAATTACGAACACGAAATATTATTACCTGTTTCAACTCCAAATATTCTAAGCAAACATGAATTTCGAAGTTTTTGGTTTACATGGAATGACAATCATTTAAAAGTTGGAAAACAGTACCATAACGAGTCGTTCATGGATTACCAGTTGCCTAAAGAATTGAAAATAACTCACATCGGCTTAAGACACCATACGGACTTTAGAGCCATATATAGAATAAATAGTAAGTTAATATTTTGTTAAGGAAGTATTACTCATTTGTCTGAGTATAAAGGCAGCTATACATGTTCGGTAATCCTTTTAAAGTTTCGTCTAAAAAAGCATACCTGCAAAGACAAACCGTAACACGCATGATCTCTTGAACTTCCAATTTGAGTGCTGTAGAGTTAACTTGTGCAGGTAAACTGGTGCTTGGATTGCCTCCTTAATAGATAAACCCGTTAGTACAGACGGGGCTTAGCTGATAACTTTTTTATATTCGATTAGATCTCTCGAACATTCACGAGAATTTTATTTTCGGTTTTCCGAAGGGTCTTAAAAGGTTTGATTATACGTACTTGTTAGTTTAATTTTTATGTGGCATCACATAAGTACTAATATAGTTCCAATTTTTTTTTAGAGTGTTATCAATGTCCCGGCATTTCAGTCAGCTCAGCAAGCCAACAACAAGATCTACCGAAATTAGATGAGATATTTATGAAGCAGGTACATCTACTTCAAAGCCTGGAGATGTATTCACAACAGTTTAACAGTACGAAAAATGTACTCACTAAGAGTTTAATAGAATTACATTTAGATCACATTCAAAATACATATATATCTGCAAAGGGAAACCAAAGAATAATATCGAATACAAGTGACTTGGTGGATTCCGAGACAATTGCTAATTTAACGTTATTGTTCCAAAAGATTGAATTGAAATATTTGAACTCTTACGCAATACTTCAATTTGAATTACAAAATTTAAGTAATACTATAAAATAATAATTCTTCCAAATAAAAATTAACAAGTATTTAACTACTTAATTAACAAAAAAAAAAGTTTTTTTTTTTGTTAATTAAGTAGTTAAATACTTGGACTAAATTTTATTAGCATAATACTAACAAATTAGTATCCACCTAAACATCCTTTAATGTTATCCGTTATTGTTTATATGATGTAAGAACAATTTATAGAAAATATACTTATTTAATAACCAAAAATATAGTAATTTAGAAAATAAGTGTTTAGATTTTATTTCTAGATTATATTAAAATAATTACTAAACTATTAGCACTGTACATTTATTATCTACTATATTAACCGATTACAATGTATATATTGTATTATTTTTTATTTAACAATTCTCAAATTTAAACAAATGATATCATAAAAAAAAAAGTCTTCGTTCTAAAAAATTCATAATATGCCCTCCCTCGAAAAGAATTTGGCATTTAGAATTTCAAATTCCTAATGTATTATGTTAGTGTAGATTTTTTTTTTTATTAAAGTTACCAAATCACTAGGTGGGATACCTTTTTTGCTTAAAGAAGCATGGATTTGATAATGGAAAGGAAGTTTAGACGGGATTTAAAAGTGGGATAGTTAGTAGGTAATCATGTACACTTTTCTTAAAGCGGCACAAGTCGTAAGTCAAACGTGCGCCAGCTGTCGGGAACAATTTTAATGGGAGAGCATTCCACATTCTCGAGGTGCGAACTGAAAACGAATCTCCAAAGCTCGTTCTCTCACATTTGGGAATTTTGACGAAATATGGATGTGACGTTGAAGCGGTACGAGTTTGGCGTGAAAATACTTGAAGTGGAGGAAGTAGGGCCTTTACTTCCAGGGAACACGTATCCGTTCCAACAAGGTATTTATAAAAAATTGAAAGTGAACCTACATTGCGACGGTGATTGAGTGATGTTAAAGAGCTGGTGGTTTGGTGATCGTTGATCAATCTAATAGCCCTTCTCTGAACTTTGTCCAGGTACTCAAGATGGGTTTTAGAGCACAGCCCATATATGTGAATTATATACTAATTTCGGCCGTATGTAGGATTTGTAAATATTTAAAAGATCAGAGGGGGAAAAGTATTGTTTACATCTTTTTAGAAAACCAAGGCATTTCGCTGCGTTTTTTGCCGTTTCGAAAATATGATCCTTCCAACTTAGATCGGAAGTTATTTTCGAGCCTAAAATGTCTAGGCTTCCAGATTTTCCAATACTTTCGCCTTGAAAAGAAAATTGGGGATTAAAAGTTGACAGTTTTCTAGAAATAAGGCAGCATTGGGTTTTGGATGCGTTGAACTCAACTCTGTTGAGAAGACCCCATTGTGAAATTTTGGAAAGGTCGTGATTTATGCTACTTTGTAGAAAATTGCGTTTCGTAGCAACAGCATTTGAAGATGCTGATTTCCTATTAATAAAATCGTAGCATGCTACCAGGTTACTGTCATCGGCGAAGCTGTGGATGGGGTTGAGTGTTGATTTCAGAAGATCGTCGATGAAAATTAAAAAGAGGGTTGGGGAGAGAACACACCCTTGTGGTACACCGGAATTGATATTAAAAATATGTGACTGGTAGCCATTCACAACAGCACGAATAGAACGACCAGACAAAAAGTTGCTGATCCAGTTGACAAAGGCTGATCCTAGACCCATTGATTTAACTTTAGAAATCAATGCCGGGTGCCAGACTCGATCAAAAGCCTTAGCTATATCCAAAGCAACAACACAAGCCTCACCGGAATTGTGAAGACTGACGTTGAGCTTGTGGGATAGATGTGTCATCAGGTCACCAGTCGGTCTATTCGTACGGAAACCATATTGCTGGTCACTTAGCAATTTGTTACATTCAAGGTATTTTTTGACTTTATTGTTAATAAGGGATTCCATTACTTTGGAAAGAATAGAAGTCAGCGCAATGGGCCTGTAGTTGGAGGGATCGCACTTATCGCCTTTTTTTGGAATAGGCTGAACATGCACAACTTTCCACTTGGTGGGGTAAATGCCAAGTGAATATGAAAGATAGAAAAGGTTGCGCAGAGGTTCAGCTAGAACAGAGCCAGTATGCTTTAGGACCACAGCCGGAATACCATCAGGGCCAGTTGACTTTTTCACATTCAGATTTTTTAGAGCTTTTAAAACAGCACGTTGCCTAAAGTAAACTCTTCCAAAAGAAGAGTTTACTGGTGGCAATACAGGTGGATTTTGAGCTGAAGCTGCGAGTGTTGAGTTTTGACTAAAAAGTTTAGCAAACAAATTAGCCTTCTCACCCGAATCTGATATGATCCGGTCACCATCTACAAGGGGAGGAAAAGATGAAGGCGAACAAAAGTTTTGTTTAACACTTTTAGCGAAGCTCCAAAAGCTTCTGCTATTTTTAGGAAGGTTTAATATTTCTTGACGCTTCTCTGGGTAAACAAAGCCTTCTGCTGACAACAAATCTTACTGCATCTGATTTATTATTCACAATAACAAAAATTTTACACAAACAAAATACATTAGAAATTTGAAATTCTGAATTTGAGAATTTTTTCGGGCGATGGCCTAATGTTAACAAAATATTGAATTGCATTTAAGATTGCATTACGATGCGGCATTAAAAAGCTCGTGGTGACACTTGAGTAGGCCCATCAAATTTCGTATATATAACATAGAAAAATATGTTGGGGCTATTCAAGTGCTATGGGGTGTATTTGAAAAAAATATATAGGGTCGATGAACCACTTATTGTTAGTTTAAGGAATTTTCAGTGTTCTAAAATTTTTTTAAATCAAACTAACTGTTAATGTTGCATAAAAAGTTATTTGATAAAAATCAAGGTTTTTTAATATTAAATAAATTGTCATTTTCGGAATCGCATTTTCATTGAAAAAATTTGTCAAAACTCTTCATTTTCTCAATTTATCCATTTTTCACCACTTATTGTTAGTATGTTCCTCTTATTGTTAATAAAGGTACCACTATTGTTACAAATTTTTTTATAACTATAAATCATTAAATTTCCAAATAAAGATAACAATAGTTTTGTTTAACTTAAATAAGCTTTATTTTTCTATTTCTAAAGCCCGGGTGTCGTTAAAACAAATTTAGCAACAGAACAGAATCAGCGACAGAAAAATTTATTCTACCACTGAAATACTGGTCAGAATCTCATGAGTTTGCTGCATTTAAAACAGAAACAGAATCAGAATCAGGATCAGCGAAGCTTTGAAATTTGTGCTCGAAAATATAAAAAAAATAAATTAAATATATAAAACGTAAATAAACAAAGACAAAAAAAAATTAAATTAAATTCAATTGACATTCTGGCAACAGAAACAGAAACATAAAATAACCTCGTTTGAGGTTATTCAAATTCTGTGGACAGAATGAATTTTTCTTTTTTGTCAGTTCTGGTTTTTTGTCGGTTCTGGTTTTTTCCATGTTTTTGTTGTTTTGTCTTTTTTCACTTGCTTTTCTTGCTTTTCTGCATCATTTCCCAAAATTGAATAAAATCCTACGTGACTTACAAATTCTTTTGGACCCTTTCCTTTTAATTATGAAATGGTGGTGTAAGATACATGAAATTTTTACTAGCTTATATTTGGGCAAAACGTTTTTTACGGCCTCTATTGCTTTCTCTAACGATAATTAATCTTATTAACACCGTTTAATTTTTCTTTTGATGGTTGTTTTCGTCGTATCGACGCCATTTTCCCAGAAAGAACATTTAAAAAAATTAAAAATTTTCACTAACAATAAGTGGTAATTTAAGCAAAAAATTGTTCCCACTTATTGTTACAATCAGTAATACGAATGAGAACAAAGTTTTCATTAATTAATCATTACGTTCTAAATGTTAAAACTAAAAATTCGAATAAATAGTAAGATTTTATTTGCTAATTAGAAAATGTTGTTGCCTTGTTAAATTGTTAACGAAAATGAAAATTGCAAAACTAATTTTAGAAAATTTCTTTTTCTCGTTACAAAATTATTATCGATCACTCTCCCACTGAAATTATGTATGTGTGTAAAAAATAAAATATAAATTCCCTGATGTGACCGAAAAAGAACCATAAAATCACCAAAAATTCAGTAAAATTTTAGGTAAGGTTAGGCTACGTTGCAAAAACGGGATTTCTACGTCTTTTCTCGCATTAAGGTTTAAACTGTTTTGATTATTGCAATGAAAAAAGGTACTTGATAAGAAAAAAACGCCAAGAAAACAAATTTTATAGTTTGAATCAGACAGGATTCGACCCGGCAACCTCAGTATTGCTCATTTTTTGGTTAACTTTTTGGTAACAAAGAGAGTATTTTGGTGAAATTTTAGTGAATTTTTACTCAAAAAGAACAAAAATATAAATATATATATATATTTTGTAACATTTTTGTTACTTATTTCGGTTAAAATGAACTATTTGGTAATTTTTCAGGTTACCAAAAAGCTTAACAAAAATCTACAAATATTTTTGGTTAAACTTTTGGTTGTAAATAGTGTATTAGTTAAATTTTGGTGAATTTTTGGGTTAATAAAAATATTTTATAAATTTTAAGCATATTTAGTAAATATTTTGGTTAAAGACAGTTAATTTGTAAATTTCTTGGTTACCAAAAATCAACCGAAAAATTTTACCTAAAAATTTTTCTCGGTGAACACGGTAATGACAAAAAAATAGTTTTTACGTTAATATATTGGAAAAAATTCGAAATAATTAAAATATTTAATCAATTAACCCCTTGAAGTTTTAATTAGTTAAATAAATTGCTATAAATAAAGTTCTATTGAAAATTTTTTTAATATTGGAAAAAATTTCTTTTAAAGTAAATTACAATTTCAATATCATTCCAAAAAACAATATCTGAGCAGTAAGAAGAATCTAACAAAGCTAAACAAACTTAACGTAATAGTCATGAAGTTATGGACATGTATTGCTTTAATTTTATCGGTGTGCCTCAATGGTATTTTTGAAAATTCAGTAAAATTATATTTAAAATGAAAAATGTTTCTAAATGTGGTAGTTAACAATTTTAATCATAAATTTTTTCAGTCCACGCAGACCAAGGTTTATTCAAGACATTCGGAGCGATACAAAAATGTGAAAATAATCTGGAGGAACAAATAACATGTAAGAATTATATAGTTAAATTAAATTTCTGAAATAATAATTATGTTAATTTGTGGTAATGTGAAAAAAGTATAGTTATTGAATTTTTTTTAACTCTATGTTTTATCACAATACAAGTAACGATATTTAGTAAAAATTAGTAAAAATGTAGAAAAAACATCTAAAAACCATATATTGTGACAAAGTCAAGCCTACGGTAGTTATTTGCATCAGAGTCTAACACAAAGCCGGGTAGAAGCAACAGAACATGAACTAAAGAAAAGGTTTAATTTAAGACCTAAGTAAATATCAGTATTGTTTTTGAAATAAAAAAACAATATTTAGCACTCAAAAAAATTATTCAACTTTTATAAATTGAATTTACATAAATATGTATGAGGAACGATACTATAAGAATATTACTGGTAAAAAGACGAGAGAAAGCATATAAGCATAAATATATGCTTAATTCTTTCCTTATTTTGTGTAAAAAACAGCAATCTGAATTGAAAAAAATAATAATTATTATTATTATTATTATTATTATTATTATTATTATTATTATTATTATCATTATTATTATTATTATTATTACTAGTCGATCCCGGCGCGAACTTTGTTTCACGCTAGCCTAGTCTTTATTAATAAGAGTTATGGTCTTGAATTCATACAAAAATAGCAAAGAAAAAGTACTTCCCCTGTTTCCCGATATTTCTAATTTTTAGGCACATTCACCAATTTTTTTTCTTTATAAACCTTGTTAGGACTTTTACGAATATTCAAAAAAAATTAGGTTCAGCCGTTCTCAACTGATGCACTTACCAACGAACAGCATTTAATTATTATTTATATAGAATATTATTACTATAACACTTATTAATATTATTAGATATTACTTTTTTATAATGAAAATTTATTATTTTTAAGTTGATTATGAAGGAAGTGGACCTAAAACTTGGATTCCAGTACCAAAATATTTGAAATGCTTTTCACTAAGCATCAAATCTGAAAAATTTTACGCAATTTATATAGCCACTTTTAATTGCAACAATGTCATTGGAAAGTACTATATTTTTCTTGATAATTTGAACAGTGGAATTAACAATTACGAACACGAAATATTATTACCTGTTTCAACTCCAAATATTCTAAGCAAACATGAATTTCGAAGTTTTTGGTTTACATGGAATGACAATCATTTAAAAGTTGGAAAACAGTACCATAACGAGTCGTTCATGGATTACCAGTTGCCTAAAGAATTGAAAATAACTCACATCGGCTTAAGACACCATACGGACTTTAGAGCCATATATAGAATAAATAGTAAGTTAATATTTTGTTAAGGAAGTATTACTCATTTGTCTGAGTATAAAGGCAGCTATACATGTTCGGTAATCCTTTTAAAGTTTCGTCTAAAAAAGCATACCTGCAAAGACAAACCGTAACACGCATGATCTCTTGAACTTCCAATTTGAGTGCTGTAGAGTTAACTTGTGCAGGTAAACTGGTGCTTGGATTGCCTCCTTAATAGATAAACCCGTTAGTACAGACGGGGCTTAGCTGATAACTTTTTTATATTCGATTAGATCTCTCGAACATTCACGAGAATTTTATTTTCGGTTTTCCGAAGGGTCTTAAAAGGTTTGATTATACGTACTTGTTAGTTTAATTTTTATGTGGCATCACATAAGTACTAATATAGTTCCAATTTTTTTTTAGAGTGTTATCAATGTCCCGGCATTTCAGTCAGCTCAGCAAGCCAACAACAAGATCTACCGAAATTAGATGAGATATTTATGAAGCAGGTACATCTACTTCAAAGCCTGGAGATGTATTCACAACAGTTTAACAGTACGAAAAATGTACTCACTAAGAGTTTAATAGAATTACATTTAGATCACATTCAAAATACATATATATCTGCAAAGGGAAACCAAAGAATAATATCGAATACAAGTGACTTGGTGGATTCCGAGACAATTGCTAATTTAACGTTATTGTTCCAAAAGATTGAATTGAAATATTTGAACTCTTACGCAATACTTCAATTTGAATTACAAAATTTAAGTAATACTATAAAATAATAATTCTTCCAAATAAAAATTAACAAGTATTTAACTACTTAATTAACAAAAAAAAAAGTTTTTTTTTTTGTTAATTAAGTAGTTAAATACTTGGACTAAATTTTATTAGCATAATACTAACAAATTAGTATCCACCTAAACATCCTTTAATGTTATCCGTTATTGTTTATATGATGTAAGAACAATTTATAGAAAATATACTTATTTAATAACCAAAAATATAGTAATTTAGAAAATAAGTGTTTAGATTTTATTTCTAGATTATATTAAAATAATTACTAAACTATTAGCACTGTACATTTATTATCTACTATATTAACCGATTACAATGTATATATTGTATTATTTTTTATTTAACAATTCTCAAATTTAAACAAATGATCTCATAAAAAAAAAAGTCTTCGTTCTAAAAAATTCATAATATGCCCTCCCTCGAAAAGAATTTGGCATTTAGAATTTCAAATTCCTAATGTATTATGTTAGTGTAGATTTTTTTTTTTATTAAAGTTACCAAATCACTAGGTGGGATACCTTTTTTGCTTAAAGAAGCATGGATTTGATAATGGAAAGGAAGTTTAGACGGGATTTAAAAGTGGGATAGTTAGTAGGTAATCATGTACACTTTTCTTAAAGCGGCACAAGTCGTAAGTCAAACGTGCGCCAGCTGTCGGGAACAATTTTAATGGGAGAGCATTCCACATTCTCGAGGTGCGAACTGAAAACGAATCTCCAAAGCTCGTTCTCTCACATTTGGGAATTTTGACGAAATATGGATGTGACGTTGAAGCGGTACGAGTTTGGCGTGAAAATACTTGAAGTGGAGGAAGTAGGGCCTTTACTTCCAGGGAACACGTATCCGTTCCAACAAGGTATTTATAAAAAATTGAAAGTGAACCTACATTGCGACGGTGATTGAGTGATGTTAAAGAGCTGGTGGTTTGGTGATCGTTGATCAATCTAATAGCCCTTCTCTGAACTTTGTCCAGGTACTCAAGATGGGTTTTAGAGCACAGCCCATATATGTGAATTATATACTAATTTCGGCCGTATGTAGGATTTGTAAATATTTAAAAGATCAGAGGGGGAAAAGTATTGTTTACATCTTTTTAGAAAACCAAGGCATTTCGCTGCGTTTTTTGCCGTTTCGAAAATATGATCCTTCCAACTTAGATCGGAAGTTATTTTCGAGCCTAAAATGTCTAGGCTTCCAGATTTTCCAATACTTTCGCCTTGAAAAGAAAATTGGGGATTAAAAGTTGACAGTTTTCTAGAAATAAGGCAGCATTGGGTTTTGGATGCGTTGAACTCAACTCTGTTGAGAAGACCCCATTGTGAAATTTTGGAAAGGTCGTGATTTATGCTACTTTGTAGAAAATTGCGTTTCGTAGCAACAGCATTTGAAGATGCTGATTTCCTATTAATAAAATCGTAGCATGCTACCAGGTTACTGTCATCGGCGAAGCTGTGGATGGGGTTGAGTGTTGATTTCAGAAGATCGTCGATGAAAATTAAAAAGAGGGTTGGGGAGAGAACACACCCTTGTGGTACACCGGAATTGATATTAAAAATATGTGACTGGTAGCCATTCACAACAGCACGAATAGAACGACCAGACAAAAAGTTGCTGATCCAGTTGACAAAGGCTGATCCTAGACCCATTGATTTAACTTTAGAAATCAATGCCGGGTGCCAGACTCGATCAAAAGCCTTAGCTATATCCAAAGCAACAACACAAGCCTCACCGGAATTGTGAAGACTGACGTTGAGCTTGTGGGATAGATGTGTCATCAGGTCACCAGTCGGTCTATTCGTACGGAAACCATATTGCTGGTCACTTAGCAATTTGTTACATTCAAGGTATTTTTTGACTTTATTGTTAATAAGGGATTCCATTACTTTGGAAAGAATAGAAGTCAGCGCAATGGGCCTGTAGTTGGAGGGATCGCACTTATCGCCTTTTTTTGGAATAGGCTGAACATGCACAACTTTCCACTTGGTGGGGTAAATGCCAAGTGAATATGAAAGATAGAAAAGGTTGCGCAGAGGTTCAGCTAGAACAGAGCCAGTATGCTTTAGGACCACAGCCGGAATACCATCAGGGCCAGTTGACTTTTTCACATTCAGATTTTTTAGAGCTTTTAAAACAGCACGTTGCCTAAAGTAAACTCTTCCAAAAGAAGAGTTTACTGGTGGCAATACAGGTGGATTTTGAGCTGAAGCTGCGAGTGTTGAGTTTTGACTAAAAAGTTTAGCAAACAAATTAGCCTTCTCACCCGAATCTGATATGATCCGGTCACCATCTACAAGGGGAGGAAAAGATGAAGGCGAACAAAAGTTTTGTTTAACACTTTTAGCGAAGCTCCAAAAGCTTCTGCTATTTTTAGGAAGGTTTAATATTTCTTGACGCTTCTCTGGGTAAACAAAGCCTTCTGCTGACAACAAATCTTACTGCATCTGATTTATTATTCACAATAACAAAAATTTTACACAAACAAAATACATTAGAAATTTGAAATTCTGAATTTGAGAATTTTTTCGGGCGATGGCCTAATGTTAACAAAATATTGAATTGCATTTAAGATTGCATTACGATGCGGCATTAAAAAGCTCGTGGTGACACTTGAGTAGGCCCATCAAATTTCGTATATATAACATAGAAAAATATGTTGGGGCTATTCAAGTGCTATGGGGTGTATTTGAAAAAAATATATAGGGTCGATGAACCACTTATTGTTAGTTTAAGGAATTTTCAGTGTTCTAAAATTTTTTTAAATCAAACTAACTGTTAATGTTGCATAAAAAGTTATTTGATAAAAATCAAGGTTTTTTAATATTAAATAAATTGTCATTTTCGGAATCGCATTTTCATTGAAAAAATTTGTCAAAACTCTTCATTTTCTCAATTTATCCATTTTTCACCACTTATTGTTAGTATGTTCCTCTTATTGTTAATAAAGGTACCACTATTGTTACAAATTTTTTTATAACTATAAATCATTAAATTTCCAAATAAAGATAACAATAGTTTTGTTTAACTTAAATAAGCTTTATTTTTCTATTTCTAAAGCCCGGGTGTCGTTAAAACAAATTTAGCAACAGAACAGAATCAGCGACAGAAAAATTTATTCTACCACTGAAATACTGGTCAGAATCTCATGAGTTTGCTGCATTTAAAACAGAAACAGAATCAGAATCAGGATCAGCGAAGCTTTGAAATTTGTGCTCGAAAATATAAAAAAAATAAATTAAATATATAAAACGTAAATAAACAAAGACAAAAAAAAATTAAATTAAATTCAATTGACATTCTGGCAACAGAAACAGAAACATAAAATAACCTCGTTTGAGGTTATTCAAATTCTGTGGACAGAATGAATTTTTCTTTTTTGTCAGTTCTGGTTTTTTGTCGGTTCTGGTTTTTTCCATGTTTTTGTTGTTTTGTCTTTTTTCACTTGCTTTTCTTGCTTTTCTGCATCATTTCCCAAAATTGAATAAAATCCTACGTGACTTACAAATTCTTTTGGACCCTTTCCTTTTAATTATGAAATGGTGGTGTAAGATACATGAAATTTTTACTAGCTTATATTTGGGCAAAACGTTTTTTACGGCCTCTATTGCTTTCTCTAACGATAATTAATCTTATTAACACCGTTTAATTTTTCTTTTGATGGTTGTTTTCGTCGTATCGACGCCATTTTCCCAGAAAGAACATTTAAAAAAATTAAAAATTTTCACTAACAATAAGTGGTAATTTAAGCAAAAAATTGTTCCCACTTATTGTTACAATCAGTAATACGAATGAGAACAAAGTTTTCATTAATTAATCATTACGTTCTAAATGTTAAAACTAAAAATTCGAATAAATAGTAAGATTTTATTTGCTAATTAGAAAATGTTGTTGCCTTGTTAAATTGTTAACGAAAATGAAAATTGCAAAACTAATTTTAGAAAATTTCTTTTTCTCGTTACAAAATTATTATCGATCACTCTCCCACTGAAATTATGTATGTGTGTAAAAAATAAAATATAAATTCCCTGATGTGACCGAAAAAGAACCATAAAATCACCAAAAATTCAGTAAAATTTTAGGTAAGGTTAGGCTACGTTGCAAAAACGGGATTTCTACGTCTTTTCTCGCATTAAGGTTTAAACTGTTTTGATTATTGCAATGAAAAAAGGTACTTGATAAGAAAAAAACGCCAAGAAAACAAATTTTATAGTTTGAATCAGACAGGATTCGACCCGGCAACCTCAGTATTGCTCATTTTTTGGTTAACTTTTTGGTAACAAAGAGAGTATTTTGGTGAAATTTTAGTGAATTTTTACTCAAAAAGAACAAAAATATAAATATATATATATATTTTGTAACATTTTTGTTACTTATTTCGGTTAAAATGAACTATTTGGTAATTTTTCAGGTTACCAAAAAGCTTAACAAAAATCTACAAATATTTTTGGTTAAACTTTTGGTTGTAAATAGTGTATTAGTTAAATTTTGGTGAATTTTTGGGTTAATAAAAATATTTTATAAATTTTAAGCATATTTAGTAAATATTTTGGTTAAAGACAGTTAATTTGTAAATTTCTTGGTTACCAAAAATCAACCGAAAAATTTTACCTAAAAATTTTTCTCGGTGAACACGGTAATGACAAAAAAATAGTTTTTACGTTAATATATTGGAAAAAATTCGAAATAATTAAAATATTTAATCAATTAACCCCTTGAAGTTTTAATTAGTTAAATAAATTGCTATAAATAAAGTTCTATTGAAAATTTTTTTAATATTGGAAAAAATTTCTTTTAAAGTAAATTACAATTTCAATATCATTCCAAAAAACAATATCTGAGCAGTAAGAAGAATCTAACAAAGCTAAACAAACTTAACGTAATAGTCATGAAGTTATGGACATGTATTGCTTTAATTTTATCGGTGTGCCTCAATGGTATTTTTGAAAATTCAGTAAAATTATATTTAAAATGAAAAATGTTTCTAAATGTGGTAGTTAACAATTTTAATCATAAATTTTTTCAGTCCACGCAGACCAAGGTTTATTCAAGACATTCGGAGCGATACAAAAATGTGAAAATAATCTGGAGGAACAAATAACATGTAAGAATTATATAGTTAAATTAAATTTCTGAAATAATAATTATGTTAATTTGTGGTAATGTGAAAAAAGTATAGTTATTGAATTTTTTTTAACTCTATGTTTTATCACAATACAAGTAACGATATTTAGTAAAAATTAGTAAAAATGTAGAAAAAACATCTAAAAACCATATATTGTGACAAAGTCAAGCCTACGGTAGTTATTTGCATCAGAGTCTAACACAAAGCCGGGTAGAAGCAACAGAACATGAACTAAAGAAAAGGTTTAATTTAAGACCTAAGTAAATATCAGTATTGTTTTTGAAATAAAAAAACAATATTTAGCACTCAAAAAAATTATTCAACTTTTATAAATTGAATTTACATAAATATGTATGAGGAACGATACTATAAGAATATTACTGGTAAAAAGACGAGAGAAAGCATATAAGCATAAATATATGCTTAATTCTTTCCTTATTTTGTGTAAAAAACAGCAATCTGAATTGAAAAAAATAATAATTATTATTATTATTATTATTATTATTATTATTATTATTATTATTATTATCATTATTATTATTATTATTATTACTAGTCGATCCCGGCGCGAACTTTGTTTCACGCTAGCCTAGTCTTTATTAATAAGAGTTATGGTCTTGAATTCATACAAAAATAGCAAAGAAAAAGTACTTCCCCTGTTTCCCGATATTTCTAATTTTTAGGCACATTCACCAATTTTTTTTCTTTATAAACCTTGTTAGGACTTTTACGAATATTCAAAAAAAATTAGGTTCAGCCGTTCTCAACTGATGCACTTACCAACGAACAGCATTTAATTATTATTTATATAGAATATTATTACTATAACACTTATTAATATTATTAGATATTACTTTTTTATAATGAAAATTTATTATTTTTAAGTTGATTATGAAGGAAGTGGACCTAAAACTTGGATTCCAGTACCAAAATATTTGAAATGCTTTTCACTAAGCATCAAATCTGAAAAATTTTACGCAATTTATATAGCCACTTTTAATTGCAACAATGTCATTGGAAAGTACTATATTTTTCTTGATAATTTGAACAGTGGAATTAACAATTACGAACACGAAATATTATTACCTGTTTCAACTCCAAATATTCTAAGCAAACATGAATTTCGAAGTTTTTGGTTTACATGGAATGACAATCATTTAAAAGTTGGAAAACAGTACCATAACGAGTCGTTCATGGATTACCAGTTGCCTAAAGAATTGAAAATAACTCACATCGGCTTAAGACACCATACGGACTTTAGAGCCATATATAGAATAAATAGTAAGTTAATATTTTGTTAAGGAAGTATTACTCATTTGTCTGAGTATAAAGGCAGCTATACATGTTCGGTAATCCTTTTAAAGTTTCGTCTAAAAAAGCATACCTGCAAAGACAAACCGTAACACGCATGATCTCTTGAACTTCCAATTTGAGTGCTGTAGAGTTAACTTGTGCAGGTAAACTGGTGCTTGGATTGCCTCCTTAATAGATAAACCCGTTAGTACAGACGGGGCTTAGCTGATAACTTTTTTATATTCGATTAGATCTCTCGAACATTCACGAGAATTTTATTTTCGGTTTTCCGAAGGGTCTTAAAAGGTTTGATTATACGTACTTGTTAGTTTAATTTTTATGTGGCATCACATAAGTACTAATATAGTTCCAATTTTTTTTTAGAGTGTTATCAATGTCCCGGCATTTCAGTCAGCTCAGCAAGCCAACAACAAGATCTACCGAAATTAGATGAGATATTTATGAAGCAGGTACATCTACTTCAAAGCCTGGAGATGTATTCACAACAGTTTAACAGTACGAAAAATGTACTCACTAAGAGTTTAATAGAATTACATTTAGATCACATTCAAAATACATATATATCTGCAAAGGGAAACCAAAGAATAATATCGAATACAAGTGACTTGGTGGATTCCGAGACAATTGCTAATTTAACGTTATTGTTCCAAAAGATTGAATTGAAATATTTGAACTCTTACGCAATACTTCAATTTGAATTACAAAATTTAAGTAATACTATAAAATAATAATTCTTCCAAATAAAAATTAACAAGTATTTAACTACTTAATTAACAAAAAAAAAAGTTTTTTTTTTTGTTAATTAAGTAGTTAAATACTTGGACTAAATTTTATTAGCATAATACTAACAAATTAGTATCCACCTAAACATCCTTTAATGTTATCCGTTATTGTTTATATGATGTAAGAACAATTTATAGAAAATATACTTATTTAATAACCAAAAATATAGTAATTTAGAAAATAAGTGTTTAGATTTTATTTCTAGATTATATTAAAATAATTACTAAACTATTAGCACTGTACATTTATTATCTACTATATTAACCGATTACAATGTATATATTGTATTATTTTTTATTTAACAATTCTCAAATTTAAACAAATGATATCATAAAAAAAAAAGTCTTCGTTCTAAAAAATTCATAATATGCCCTCCCTCGAAAAGAATTTGGCATTTAGAATTTCAAATTCCTAATGTATTATGTTAGTGTAGATTTTTTTTTTTATTAAAGTTACCAAATCACTAGGTGGGATACCTTTTTTGCTTAAAGAAGCATGGATTTGATAATGGAAAGGAAGTTTAGACGGGATTTAAAAGTGGGATAGTTAGTAGGTAATCATGTACACTTTTCTTAAAGCGGCACAAGTCGTAAGTCAAACGTGCGCCAGCTGTCGGGAACAATTTTAATGGGAGAGCATTCCACATTCTCGAGGTGCGAACTGAAAACGAATCTCCAAAGCTCGTTCTCTCACATTTGGGAATTTTGACGAAATATGGATGTGACGTTGAAGCGGTACGAGTTTGGCGTGAAAATACTTGAAGTGGAGGAAGTAGGGCCTTTACTTCCAGGGAACACGTATCCGTTCCAACAAGGTATTTATAAAAAATTGAAAGTGAACCTACATTGCGACGGTGATTGAGTGATGTTAAAGAGCTGGTGGTTTGGTGATCGTTGATCAATCTAATAGCCCTTCTCTGAACTTTGTCCAGGTACTCAAGATGGGTTTTAGAGCACAGCCCATATATGTGAATTATATACTAATTTCGGCCGTATGTAGGATTTGTAAATATTTAAAAGATCAGAGGGGGAAAAGTATTGTTTACATCTTTTTAGAAAACCAAGGCATTTCGCTGCGTTTTTTGCCGTTTCGAAAATATGATCCTTCCAACTTAGATCGGAAGTTATTTTCGAGCCTAAAATGTCTAGGCTTCCAGATTTTCCAATACTTTCGCCTTGAAAAGAAAATTGGGGATTAAAAGTTGACAGTTTTCTAGAAATAAGGCAGCATTGGGTTTTGGATGCGTTGAACTCAACTCTGTTGAGAAGACCCCATTGTGAAATTTTGGAAAGGTCGTGATTTATGCTACTTTGTAGAAAATTGCGTTTCGTAGCAACAGCATTTGAAGATGCTGATTTCCTATTAATAAAATCGTAGCATGCTACCAGGTTACTGTCATCGGCGAAGCTGTGGATGGGGTTGAGTGTTGATTTCAGAAGATCGTCGATGAAAATTAAAAAGAGGGTTGGGGAGAGAACACACCCTTGTGGTACACCGGAATTGATATTAAAAATATGTGACTGGTAGCCATTCACAACAGCACGAATAGAACGACCAGACAAAAAGTTGCTGATCCAGTTGACAAAGGCTGATCCTAGACCCATTGATTTAACTTTAGAAATCAATGCCGGGTGCCAGACTCGATCAAAAGCCTTAGCTATATCCAAAGCAACAACACAAGCCTCACCGGAATTGTGAAGACTGACGTTGAGCTTGTGGGATAGATGTGTCATCAGGTCACCAGTCGGTCTATTCGTACGGAAACCATATTGCTGGTCACTTAGCAATTTGTTACATTCAAGGTATTTTTTGACTTTATTGTTAATAAGGGATTCCATTACTTTGGAAAGAATAGAAGTCAGCGCAATGGGCCTGTAGTTGGAGGGATCGCACTTATCGCCTTTTTTTGGAATAGGCTGAACATGCACAACTTTCCACTTGGTGGGGTAAATGCCAAGTGAATATGAAAGATAGAAAAGGTTGCGCAGAGGTTCAGCTAGAACAGAGCCAGTATGCTTTAGGACCACAGCCGGAATACCATCAGGGCCAGTTGACTTTTTCACATTCAGATTTTTTAGAGCTTTTAAAACAGCACGTTGCCTAAAGTAAACTCTTCCAAAAGAAGAGTTTACTGGTGGCAATACAGGTGGATTTTGAGCTGAAGCTGCGAGTGTTGAGTTTTGACTAAAAAGTTTAGCAAACAAATTAGCCTTCTCACCCGAATCTGATATGATCCGGTCACCATCTACAAGGGGAGGAAAAGATGAAGGCGAACAAAAGTTTTGTTTAACACTTTTAGCGAAGCTCCAAAAGCTTCTGCTATTTTTAGGAAGGTTTAATATTTCTTGACGCTTCTCTGGGTAAACAAAGCCTTCTGCTGACAACAAATCTTACTGCATCTGATTTATTATTCACAATAACAAAAATTTTACACAAACAAAATACATTAGAAATTTGAAATTCTGAATTTGAGAATTTTTTCGGGCGATGGCCTAATGTTAACAAAATATTGAATTGCATTTAAGATTGCATTACGATGCGGCATTAAAAAGCTCGTGGTGACACTTGAGTAGGCCCATCAAATTTCGTATATATAACATAGAAAAATATGTTGGGGCTATTCAAGTGCTATGGGGTGTATTTGAAAAAAATATATAGGGTCGATGAACCACTTATTGTTAGTTTAAGGAATTTTCAGTGTTCTAAAATTTTTTTAAATCAAACTAACTGTTAATGTTGCATAAAAAGTTATTTGATAAAAATCAAGGTTTTTTAATATTAAATAAATTGTCATTTTCGGAATCGCATTTTCATTGAAAAAATTTGTCAAAACTCTTCATTTTCTCAATTTATCCATTTTTCACCACTTATTGTTAGTATGTTCCTCTTATTGTTAATAAAGGTACCACTATTGTTACAAATTTTTTTATAACTATAAATCATTAAATTTCCAAATAAAGATAACAATAGTTTTGTTTAACTTAAATAAGCTTTATTTTTCTATTTCTAAAGCCCGGGTGTCGTTAAAACAAATTTAGCAACAGAACAGAATCAGCGACAGAAAAATTTATTCTACCACTGAAATACTGGTCAGAATCTCATGAGTTTGCTGCATTTAAAACAGAAACAGAATCAGAATCAGGATCAGCGAAGCTTTGAAATTTGTGCTCGAAAATATAAAAAAAATAAATTAAATATATAAAACGTAAATAAACAAAGACAAAAAAAAATTAAATTAAATTCAATTGACATTCTGGCAACAGAAACAGAAACATAAAATAACCTCGTTTGAGGTTATTCAAATTCTGTGGACAGAATGAATTTTTCTTTTTTGTCAGTTCTGGTTTTTTGTCGGTTCTGGTTTTTTCCATGTTTTTGTTGTTTTGTCTTTTTTCACTTGCTTTTCTTGCTTTTCTGCATCATTTCCCAAAATTGAATAAAATCCTACGTGACTTACAAATTCTTTTGGACCCTTTCCTTTTAATTATGAAATGGTGGTGTAAGATACATGAAATTTTTACTAGCTTATATTTGGGCAAAACGTTTTTTACGGCCTCTATTGCTTTCTCTAACGATAATTAATCTTATTAACACCGTTTAATTTTTCTTTTGATGGTTGTTTTCGTCGTATCGACGCCATTTTCCCAGAAAGAACATTTAAAAAAATTAAAAATTTTCACTAACAATAAGTGGTAATTTAAGCAAAAAATTGTTCCCACTTATTGTTACAATCAGTAATACGAATGAGAACAAAGTTTTCATTAATTAATCATTACGTTCTAAATGTTAAAACTAAAAATTCGAATAAATAGTAAGATTTTATTTGCTAATTAGAAAATGTTGTTGCCTTGTTAAATTGTTAACGAAAATGAAAATTGCAAAACTAATTTTAGAAAATTTCTTTTTCTCGTTACAAAATTATTATCGATCACTCTCCCACTGAAATTATGTATGTGTGTAAAAAATAAAATATAAATTCCCTGATGTGACCGAAAAAGAACCATAAAATCACCAAAAATTCAGTAAAATTTTAGGTAAGGTTAGGCTACGTTGCAAAAACGGGATTTCTACGTCTTTTCTCGCATTAAGGTTTAAACTGTTTTGATTATTGCAATGAAAAAAGGTACTTGATAAGAAAAAAACGCCAAGAAAACAAATTTTATAGTTTGAATCAGACAGGATTCGACCCGGCAACCTCAGTATTGCTCATTTTTTGGTTAACTTTTTGGTAACAAAGAGAGTATTTTGGTGAAATTTTAGTGAATTTTTACTCAAAAAGAACAAAAATATAAATATATATATATATTTTGTAACATTTTTGTTACTTATTTCGGTTAAAATGAACTATTTGGTAATTTTTCAGGTTACCAAAAAGCTTAACAAAAATCTACAAATATTTTTGGTTAAACTTTTGGTTGTAAATAGTGTATTAGTTAAATTTTGGTGAATTTTTGGGTTAATAAAAATATTTTATAAATTTTAAGCATATTTAGTAAAATTTTGGTAAATATTTTGGTTAAAGACAGTTAATTTGTAAATTTCTTGGTTACCAAAAATCAACCGAAAAATTTTACCTAAAAATTTTTCTCGGTGAACACGGTAATGACAAAAAAATAGTTTTTACGTTAATATATTGGAAAAAATTCGAAATAATTAAAATATTTAATCAATTAACCCCTTGAAGTTTTAATTAGTTAAATAAATTGCTATAAATAAAGTTCTATTGAAAATTTTTTTAATATTGGAAAAAATTTCTTTTAAAGTAAATTACAATTTCAATATCATTCCAAAAAACAATTTCTGAGCAGTAAGAAGAATCTAACAAAGCTAAACAAACTTAACGTAATAGTCATGAAGTTATGGACATGTATTGCTTTAATTTTATAGGTGTGCCTCAATGGTATTTTTGAAAATTCAGTAAAATTATATTTAAAATGAAAAATGTTTCTAAATGTGGTAGTTAACAATTTTAATCATAAATTTTTTCAGTCCACGCAGACCAAGGTTTATTCAAGACATTCGGAGCGATACAAAAATGTGAAAATAATCTGGAGGAACAAATAACATGTAAGAATTATATAGTTAAATTAAATTTCTGAAATAATAATTATGTTAATTTGTGGTAATGTGAAAAAAGTATAGTTATTGAATTTTTTTTAACTCTATGTTTTATCACAATACAAGTAACGATATTTAGTAAAAATTAGTAAAAATGTAGAAAAAACATCTAAAAACCATATATTGTGACAAAGTCAAGCCTACGGTAGTTATTTGCATCAGAGTCTAACACAAAGCCGGGTAGAAGCAACAGAACATGAACTAAAGAAAAGGTTTAATTTAAGACCTAAGTAAATATCATTATTGTTTTTGAAATAAAAAAACAATATTTAGCACTCAAAAAAATTATTCAACTTTTATAAATTGAATTTACATAAATATGTATGAGGAACGATACTATAAGAATATTACTGTTAAAAAGACGAGAGAAAGCATATAAGCATAAATATATGCTTAATTCTTTCCTTATTTTGTGTAAAAAACAGCAATCTGAATTGAAAAAAATAATAATTATTATTATTATTATTATTATTATTATTATTATTATTATTATTATTATTATTATTATTATTATCATTATTATTATTATTATTATTATTATTATTACTAGTCGATCCCGGCGCGAACTTTGTTTCACGCTAGCCTAGTCTTTATTAATAAGAGTTATGGTCTTGAATTCATACAAAAATAGCAAAGAAAAAGTACTTCCCCTGTTTCCCGATATTTCTAATTTTTAGGCACATTCACCAATTTTTTTTCTTTATAAACCTTGTTAGGACTTTTACGAATATTCAAAAAAAATTAGGTTCAGCCGTTCTCAACTGATGCACTTACCAACGAACAGCATTTAATTATTATTTATATAGAATATTATTACTATAACACTTATTAATATTATTAGATATTACTTTTTTATAATGAAAATTTATTATTTTTAAGTTGATTATGAAGGAAGTGGACCTAAAACTTGGATTCCAGTACCAAAATATTTGAAATGCTTTTCACTAAGCATCAAATCTGAAAAATTTTACGCAATTTATATAGCCACTTTTAATTGCAACAATGTCATTGGAAAGTACTATATTTTTCTTAATAATTCGAACAGTGGAATTTACAATTACGAACACAATATATTATTACCTGTTTCAACTCCAAATATTCTAAGCAAACATGAATTTCGAAGTTTTTGGTTTACATGGAATGACAATCATTTAAAAGTTGGAAAACAGTACCATAACGAGTCGTTCATGGATTACCAGTTGCCTAAAGAATTGAAAATAACTCACATCGGCTTAAGACACCATACGGGCTTTAGTGCCATATATAGAATAAATAGTAAGTTAATATTTTGTTAAGGAAGTATTACTCATTTGTCTGAGTATAAAGGCAGCTATACATGTTCGGTAATCCTTTTAAAGTTTCGTCTAAAAAAGCATACCTGCAAAGACAAACCGTAACACGCATGATCTCTTGAACTTCCAATTTGAGTGCTGTAGAGTTAACTTGTGCAGGTAAACTGGTGCTTGGATTGCGTCCTTAATAGATAAACCCGTTAGTACAGACGGGGCTTAGCTGATAACTTTTTTATATTCGATTAGATCTCTCGAATATTCACGAGAATTTTATTTTCGGTTTTCCGAAGGGTCTTAAAAGGTTTGATTATACGTACTTGTTAGTTTAATTTTTATGTGGCATCACATAAGTACTAATATAGTTCCAATTTTTTTTTAGAGTGTTATCAATGTCCCGGCATTTCAGTCAGCTCAGCAAGCCAACAACAAGATCTACCGAAATTAGATGAGATATTTATGAAGCAGGTACATCTACTTCAAAGCCTGGAGATGTATTCACAACAGTTTAACAGTACGAAAAATGTACTCACTAAGAGTTTAATAGAATTACATTTAGATCACATTCAAAATACATATATATCTGCAAAGGGAAACCAAAGAATAATATCGAATACAAGTGACTTGGTGGATTCCGAGACAATTGCTAATTTAACGTTATTGTTCCAAAAGATTGAATTGAAATATTTGAACTCTTACGCAATACTTCAATTTGAATTACAAAATTTAAGTAATACTATAAAATAATAATTCTTCCAAATAAAAATTAACAAGTATTTAACTACTTAATTAACAAAAAAAAAAGTATTTTTTTTTGTTAATTAAGTAGTTAAATACTTGGACTAAATTTTATTAGCATAATACTAACAAATTAGTATCCACCTAAACATCCTTTAATGTTATCCGTTATTGTTTATATGATGTAAGAACAATTTATAGAAAATATACTTATTTAATAACCAAAAATATAGTAATTTAGAAAATAAGTGTTTAGATTTTATTTCTAGATTATATTAAAATAATTACTAAACTATTAGCACTGTACATTTATTATCTACTATATTAACAGATTACAATGTATATATTGTATTATTTTTTATTTAACAATTCTCAAATTTAAACAAATGATATCATAAAAAAAAAAGTCTTCGTTCTAAAAAATTCATAATATGCCCTCCCTCGAAAAGAATTTGGCATTTAGAATTTCAAATTCCTAATGTATTATGTTAGTGTAGATTTTTTTTTTTTTATTAAAGTTACCAAATCACTAGGTGGGATACCTTTTTTGCTTAAAGAAGCATGGATTTGATAATGGAAAGGAAGTTTAGACGGGATTTAAAAGTGGGATAGTTAGTAGGTAATCATGTACACTTTTCTTAAAGCGGCACAAGTCGTAAGTCAAACGTGCGCCAGCTGTCGGGAACAATTTTAATGGGAGAGCATTCCACATTCTCGAGGTGCGAACTGAAAACGAATCTCCAAAGCTCGTTCTCTCACATTTGGGAATTTTGACGAAATATGGATGTGACGTTGAAGCGGTACGAGTTTGGCGTGAAAATACTTGAAGTGGAGGAAGTAGGGCCTTTACTTCCAGGGAACACGTATCCGTTCCAACAAGGTATTTATAAAAAATTGAAAGTGAACCTACATTGCGACGGTGATTGAGTGATGTTAAAGAGCTGGTGGTTTGGTGATCGTTGATCAATCTAATAGCCCTTCTCTGAACTTTGTCCAGGTACTCAAGATGGGTTTTAGAGCACAGCCCATATATGTGAATTATATACTAATTTCGGCCGTATGTAGGATTTGTAAATATTTAAAAGATCAGAGGGGGAAAAGTATTGTTTACATCTTTTTAGAAAACCAAGGCATTTCGCTGCGTTTTTTGCCGTTTCGAAAATATGATCCTTCCAACTTAGATCGGAAGTTATTTTCGAGCCTAAAATGTCTAGGCTTCCAGATTTTCCAATACTTTCGCCTTGAAAAGAAAATTGGGGATTAAAAGTTGACAGTTTTCTAGAAATAAGGCAGCATTGGGTTTTGGATGCGTTGAACTCAACTCTGTTGAGAAGACCCCATTGTGAAATTTTGGAAAGGTCGTGATTTATGCTACTTTGTAGAAAATTGCGTTTCGTAGCAACAGCATTTGAAGATGCTGATTTGGTATTAATAAAATCGTAGCATGGTACCAGGTTACTGTCATCGGCGAAGCTGTGGATGGGGTTGAGTGTTGATTTCAGAAGATCGTCGATGAAAATTAAAAAGAGGGTTGGGGAGAGAACACACCCTTGTGGTACACCGGAATTGATATTAAAAATATGTGACTGGTAGCCATTCACAACAGCACGAATAGAACGACCAGACAAAAAGTTGCTGATCCAGTTGACAAAGGCTGATCCTAGACCCATTGATTTAACTTTAGAAATCAATGCCGGGTGCCAGACTCGATCAAAAGCCTTAGCTATATCCAAAGCAACAACACAAGCCTCACCGGAATTGTGAAGACTGACGTTGAGCTTGTGGGATAGATGTGTCATCAGGTCACCAGTCGGTCTATTCGTACGGAAACCATATTGCTGGTCACTTAGCAATTTGTTACATTCAAGGTATTTTTTGACTTTATTGTTAATAAGGGATTCCATTACTTTGGAAAGAATAGAAGTCAGCGCAATGGGCCTGTAGTTGGAGGGATCGCACTTATCGCCTTTTTTTGGAATAGGCTGAACATGCACAACTTTCCACTTGGTGGGGTAAATGCCAAGTGAATATGAAAGATAGAAAAGGTTGCGCAGAGGTTTAGCTAGAACAGAGCCAGTATGCTTTAGGACCACAGCCGGAATACCATCAGGGCCAGTTGACTTTTTCACATTCAGATTTTTTAGAGCTTTTAAAACAGCACGTTGCCTAAAGTAAACTCTTCCAAAAGAAGAGTTTACTGGTGGCAATACAGGTGGATTTTGAGCTGAAGCTGCGAGTGTTGAGTTTTGACTAAAAAGTTTAGCAAACAAATTAGCCTTCTCACCCGAATCTGATATGATCCGGTCACCATCTACAAGGGGAGGAAAAGATGAAGGCGAACAAAAGTTTTGTTTAACACTTTTAGCGAAGCTCCAAAAGCTTCTGCTATTTTTAGGAAGGTTTAATATTTCTTGACGCTTCTCTGGGTAAACAAAGCCTTCTGCTGACAACAAATCTTACTGCATCTGATTTATTATTCACAATAACAAAAATTTTACACAAACAAAATACATTAGAAATTTGAAATTCTGAATTTGAGAATTTTTTCGGGCGATGGCCTAATGTTAACAAAATATTGAATTGCATTTAAGATTGCATTACGATGCGGCATTAAAAAGCTCGTGGTGACACTTGAATAGGCCCATCAAATTTCGTATATATAACATAGAAAAATATGTTGGGGCTATTCAAGTGCTATGGGGTGTATTTGAAAAAAATATATAGGGTCGATGAACCACTTATTGTTAGTTTAAGGAATTTTCAGTGTTCTAAAATTTTTTTAAATCAAACTAACTGTTAATGTTGCATAAAAAGTTATTTGATAAAAATCAAGGTTTTTTAATATTAAATAAATTGTCATTTTCGGAATCGCATTTTCATTGAAAAAATTTGTGAAAACTCTTCATTTTCTCAATTTATCCATTTTTCACCACTTATTGTTAGTATGTTCCTCTTATTGTTAATAAAGGTACCACTATTGTTACAAATTTTTTTATAACTATAAATCATTAAATTTCCAAATAAAGATAACAATAGTTTTGTTTAACTTAAATAAGCTTTATTTTTCTATTTCTAAAGCCCGGGTGTCGTTAAAACAAATTTAGCAACAGAACAGAATCAGCGACAGAAAAATTTATTCTACCACTGAAATACTGGTCAGAATCTCATGAGTTTGCTACATTTAAAACAGAAACAGAATCAGAATCAGGATCAGCGCAGCTTTGAAATTTGTGCTCGAAAATATAAAAAAAATAAATTAAATATATAAAACGTAAATAAACAAAGACAAAAAAAAAATTAAATTAAATTCAATTGACATTCTGGCAACAGAAACAGAAACATAAAATAACCTCGTTTGAGGTTATTCAAATTCTGTGGACAGAATGAATTTTTCTGTCGCTAAATTCTGTTGTAAAATTTTGTCGCAGAATAAATTCTGTTCAAATGTATGGGATTCTGTTTCTGTTGCTAAATTCTGTTTTAACGACATCCCAGCTTAAATGAAATTAATTTTGAAATTTAAATGAAATAAATCAAAAATGATTTTATTCAGTTTTAAATAATGAAAGAAAACTTAAGCTAATGAAAAGTCAAAATTGATTTAAATAGTGATTGTAATTCAGTATCATTATGTCAGCTGCTTTTATTTTAATAAATAAAAATAATTTAAAATTGATAGTCAGTTCCAGTTGCATTAAAACTTTCGAAATTTGATAATAAATCGGCCTCAATAACTTTAAGTTTTTTCTATCTATTTTCTTAGTTTTAATAATTTTTGGTTTTTTGTCGGTTCTGGTTTTTTGTCGGTTCTGGTTTTTTCCATGTTTTTGTTGTTTTGTCTTTTTTCACTTGCTTTTCTTGCTTTTCTGCATCATTTCCCAAAATTGAATAAAATCCTACGTGACTTACAAATTCTTTTGGACCCTTTCCTTTTAATTATGAAATGGTGGTGTAAGATACATGAAATTTTTACTAGCTTATATTTGGGCAAAATGTCTTTTACGGCCTCTATTGCTTTCTCTAACGATAATTAATCTTATTAACACCGTTTAATTTTTCTTTTGATGGTTGTTTTCGTCGTATCGACGCCATTTTCCCAGAAAGAACATTTAAAAAAATTAAAAATTTTCAGTAACAATAAGTGGTAATTTAAGCAAAAAATTGTTCCCACTTATTGTTACAATCAGTAATACGAATGAGAACAAAGTTTTCATTAATTAATCATTACGTTCTAAATGTTAAAACTAAAAATTCGAATAAATAGTAAGATTTTATTTGCTAATTAGAAAATGTTGTTGCCTTGTTAAATTGTTAACGAAAATGAAAATTGCAAAACTAATTTTAAAAAATTTTTTTTTCTCGTTACAAAATTATTATCGATCACTCTCCCACTGAAATTATGTATGTGTGTAAAAAAGAAAATATAAATTCCCTGATGTGACCGAAAAAGAACCATAAAATCACCAAAAATTCAGTAAAATTTTAGGTAAGGTTAGGCTACGTTGCAAAAACGGGATTTCTACGTCTTTTCTCGCATTAAGGTTTAAACTGTTTTGATTATTGCAATGAAAAAAGGTACTTGATAAGAAAAAAACGCCAAGAAAACAAATTTTATAGTTTGAATCAGACAGGATTCGACCCGGCAACCTCAGTATTGCTCATTTTTTGGTTAACTTTTTGGTAACAAAGAGAGTATTTTGGTGAAATTTTAGTGAATTTTTACTCAAAAAGAACAAAAAATATAAATATAATATATATATTTTGTAACATTTTTGTTACTTATTTCGGTTAAAATGAACTATTTGGTAATTTTTCAGGTTACCAAAAAGGTTAATAAAAATCTACAAATATTTTTGGTTAAACTTTTGGTTGTAAATAGTGTATTAGTTAAATTTTGGTGAATTTTTGGGTTAATAAAAATATTTTATAAATTTTAAGCATATTTAGTAAAATTTTGGTAAATATTTTGGTTAAAGACAATTAATTGGTAAATTTCTTGGTTACCAAAAATCAACCGAAAAATTTTACCTAAAAATTTTTCTCGGTGAACACGGTAATGACAAAAAAATAGTTTTTACGTTAATATATTGGAAAAAATTCGAAATAATTAAAATATTTAATCAATTAACCCCTTGAAGTTTTAATTAGTTAAATAAATTGCTATAAATAAAGTTCTATTGAAAATTTTTTTAATATTGGAAAAAATTTCTTTTAAAGTAAATTACAATTTCAATATCATTCCAAAAAACAATTTCTGAGCAGTAAGAAGAATCTAACAAAGCTAAACAAACTTAACGTAATAGTCATGAAGTTATGGACATGTATTGCTTTAATTTTATAGGTGTGCCTCAATGGTATTTTTGAAAATTCAGTAAAATTATATTTAAAATGAAAAATGTTTCTAAATGTGGTAGTTAATAATTTTAATCATAAATTTTTTCAGTCCACGCAGACCAAGGTTTATTCAAGACATTCGGAGCGATACAAAAATGTGAAAATAATCTGGAGGAACAAATAACATGTAAGAATTATATAGTTAAATTAAATTTCTGAAATAAGAATTATGTTAATTTGTGGTAATGTGAAAAAAGTATAGTTATTGAATTTTTTTTAACTCTATGTTTTATCACAATACAAGTAACGATATTTAGTAAAAATTAGTAAAAATGTAGAAAAAACATCTAAAAACCGGGGCACTGAATTATGACCGCATGAATTATGACCGCGGAAAAAGTTTGTATGGGCGGGCAAAATTCATTTTTAAAATGAATTTTGTCCGCGCAACAAAATGTCTTTTGACCGCGCGGTCAAAATTCATTTTATTTATAAATTGAGTCGCGGTCAAAATTCATTTTGAAAATGAATTTTGCCCGCACATTTTCTCGCGGTCAAAATTCATTTTTTTATAAATTGAGTCACGGCCAAAATTCATTTTGAAAATGAATTTTGTCCGCACATTTTGCCGCGGTCAAAATTCATTTTTTTTAAATTGAGTTGTTGCCGGGAACGCGAGTATTATGAACAAAAGTTATGGAGAAGATACAATTCATTTTAAATGACTTATTTTAAAAAATGAAATCAACCCTCCGATAAAATATTGTGTTCTAAGCAAAAAGGCAAGGGCGCTAGCCGCAAATCCCACTGACCAACCGCTCGCCCGCCGCCCTGCTGCCCCCCCTTCCCCTTGTGTCTACCCCACAAATATTTTATCTTTTTTACTCACATACGATAAATAGTGTCGTTTTAAAAATGATTTTAGGCCTTTTCCAAAAGGATGCCGTACAAAATGTATGAAAAAGCTGTTTTTATTTTCAATATTTGTTAAGTAATATTTTTGATGAAACTATTTCTGCATAATACAGCCGCAAATTTTGTCGCGGTCAAAATTCATTTTTTTTTTCTAAATAGAGTCGCGGCCAAAATTCATTTTGAAAATGAATTTTGTCCGCACATTTTGCCGCGGTCAAAATTCATTTTTTTACTAAATTGAGTTGCGGCCAAAATTCATTTTAAAAATGAATTTTGTCCGCACATTTTGTAGCGGTCAAAATTCATTTGTTTTCTAAATTGAGGCGCGGTCAAAATTCATTTTGAAAATGAATTTTGACCGCGAGTCGCGGTCATAATTCATGCGGTCAAAATTCATGGAGCCCTAAAAACCATATATTGTGACAAAGTCAAGCCTACGGTAGTTATTTGCATCAGAGTCTAACAGAAAGCCGGGTAGAAGCAACAGAACATGAACTAAAGAAAAGGTTTAATTTAAGACCTAAGTAAATATCAGTATTGTTTTTGAAATAAAAAAACAATATTTAGCACTCAAAAAAATTATTCAACTTTTATAAATTGAATTTACATAAATATGTATGAGGAACGATACTATAAGAATATTACTGTTAAAAAGACGAGAGAAAGCATATAAGCATAAATATATGCTTAATTCTTTCCTTATTTTCTGTAAAAAACAGCAATCTGAATTGAAAAAAATAATAATTATTATTATTATTATTATTATTATTATTATTATTATTATTATTATTATTATTATTATTATTATTATTATTATTATCATTATTATTATTATTATTATTACTAGTCGATCCCGGCGCGAACTTTGTTTCACGCTAGCCTAGTCTTTATTAATAAGAGTTATGGTCTTGAATTCATACAAAAATAGCAAAGAAAAAGTACTTCCCCTGTTTCCCGATATTTCTAATTTTTAGGCACATTCACCAATTTTTTTTCTTTATAAACCTTATTAGGACTTTTACGAATATTCAAAAAAAATTAGGTTCAGCCGTTCTCAACTGATGCACTTACCAACGAACAGCATTTAATTATTATTTATATAGAATATTATTACTATAACACTTATTAATATTATTAGATATTACTTTTTTATAATGAAAATTTATTATTTTTAAGTTGATTATGAAGGAAGTGGACCTAAAACTTGGATTCCAGTACCAAAATATCGTCGGCTGAATTCTCTTTTGCTCCATATGCATAAAGGTATATTTCGAGAAAAACAAAAAAGAAAGTTTAGTCGCAAAAAAAAAATCTGTTCGATAGGATTTTTTCTATTTTTAAGACAACTTTGTTTGTCATTTTGGCAAGCTATTGACAAATTTTCAAATGTTGCACAAAACAAAGTTTTCTAGAAATTTCAAAATTTATTGGACGAGTCATAATGTACAGTTTGCTCCATTTCATACAACACAGTAACGACTTGATTCATTTTACACACATGGAGCAAAAAACTTCGACATAGAGCAAATAAGAAGGAAACATATTTTTTAATTATAATACACTGGAAAACAAAAGCAGTGAAGCAAATTACCAATAACATAAATCTTAGCTGTGGAATAATTACAAAAAATTTCGAATGGATCTATATTGAAATAAAACATGATTGATTTGAATTCATTATTTTTATTTTAACAAATTCATTAAAAATACAATATAATCAAATTAAAGATAAAAAAACTTAAACAGGGGTTCACAGCTCTTAGTTACTTAATACATATTATAAAAAACTTAAAATGTTATTATTTTATAACTTTTTTAAATAAATTCAAAATTCAGTCACATTTTATTATAGGTAGGAGCCTACAGTTTTGATTATTAAGAATAAAAATGCTATTTAATAGCTTTTGATAATATTATATAAATTGATATTAAATTTAAAAAATATAAATTTTCTTAACCTATAAAAATTTATTTTTTTAATATTGAAAAATATTACAGAATCATTATCAATCTGATAATTATTTTCATTCAATTTTATGTAAAACAAATTGATTTCATTAAAATATTACTAAGTATTAATACAGGTTTTCAAAAGTTCAGAAAATTTATTTAATAAAGTTTCAGAAATTTTCAATTTTTTTATTTCAATACCATTTCAAATTTCATTAATATTTATGTAAGAATTATTAGTATTAATAAAGGTTTTCAAAAATTATTATGAATTAAGTTTTATAAATTTTCAATTTTTTAATTTCAATATAGCGTTAAAATAGTCTTGGTCTATTTTTGGAATAAATGGCAATAAACTTTTTAAGTCATCTCTTTTTCTTTACATAAGAGTGGTCGCTTTGTAAAACTGGTGGCTTACAACTAAACAAATTTAAAGGCGTTGGCAAAATCCTTTTTGTAACTTTCTGCTTTAAACTTGCGCTTTTTAAATCTAATTCTGAAAATAAAGTTTTAAACTGAATAGAAAACGGTTCGGTTAGACAATCATTTTTGTTTTTGCAAATGGGACCTGAACGTAATTGAGCTTTTCTACTACGCAAGAGAAGGAAATAAAATCTTTCTGTTCCATTTGAAGTATATTTAAGTTAATTTTTGCAATATTCAAATTTTTCAACAATTTAATCAAATGCAGCGGACTATTTATGTCTAATTTTTTAAAATATCTCTCGATTACAGAGTGAACGCAATCGATTTCCTGGATCAATGAATGTCCGGGTTCTGAATATTTCTGTGCCAAATCAACAATGATCGATAAATACTGCAAGAAATATTTCAAAGCTGTCGAATTAATTTATTGCGATTTCGTGGTACACAACTATCGCTCCACAAAGTAATTTTTGTCAAGTTTAGATTGTCGCTGCAAATTTTTTTTTAAATCAAGAGAAAAATATTTTCTCAACTTTTGCTCTATAGCAATATAAAAACTTTGTTTAGAGCAATGAAATTTATATTTTCTTATTTGCTCCATAGTCATGGAGCAAATAAGAATTTTGGAAACTATTTCTTTGTTTTTCATACAAATTTTGCTCCATAGACCAAAAAAATTGCGTTTGGAGCACACAAGAAATAATTAAGTTGAAATATTGGATTATGGAGCAAAGTGAACAGTGAATATCTCAGTAACGGAAGGATATAGGGATAATCTGATGACAGGGTTCGAAAGAGCTTGTCTTGTTTCTTAAACTCTCATTCATAGGTTAAAAACCCAAAAAATGGCGGTTGGAGCAAAAGAGAACTCAGCCGACGATATTTGAAATGCTTTTCACTAAGCATCAAATCTGAAAAATTTTACGCAATTTATATAGCCACTTTTAATTGCAACAATGTCATTGGAAAGTACTATATTTTTCTTAATAATTCGAACAGTGGAATTTACAATTACGAACACAATATATTATTACCTGTTTCAACTCCAAATATTCTAAGCAAACATGAATTTCGAAGTTTTTGGTTTACATGGAATGACAATCATTTAAAAGTTGGAAAACAGTACCATAACGAGTTGTTCATGGATTACCAGTTGCCTAAAGAATTGAAAATAACTCACATCGGCTTAAGACACCATACGGACTTTAGAGCCATATATAGAATAAATAGTAAGTTAATATTTTGTTAAGGAAGTATTACTCATTAGTCTGAGTATAAAGGCAGCTATACATGTTCGGTAATCCTTTTAAAGTTTCGTCTAAAAAAGCATACCTGCAAAGACAAACCGTAACACGCATGATCTCTTGAACTTCCAATTTGAGTGCTGTAGAGTTAACTTGTGCAGGTAAACTGGTGCTTGGATTGCGTCCTTAATAGATAAACCCGTTAGTACAGACGGGGCTTAGCTGATAACTTTTTTATATTCGATTAGATCTCTCGAACATTCACGAGAATTTTATTTTCGGTTTTCCGAAGGGTCTTAAAAGGTTTGATTATACGTACTTGTTAGTTTAATTTTTATGTGGCATCACATAAGTACTAATATAGTTCCAATTTTTTTTTAGAGTGTTATCAATGTCCCGGCATTTCAGTCAGCTCAGCAAGCCAACAACAAGATCTACCGAAATTAGATGAGATATTTATGAAGCAGGTACATCTACTTCAAAGCCTGGAGATGTATACACAACAGTTTAACAGTATGAAAAATGTACTCACTAAGAGTTTAATAGAATTACATTTAGATCACATTCAAAATACATATATATCTGCAAAGGGAAACCAAAGAATAATATCGAATACAAGTGACTTGGTGGATTCCGAGACAATTGCTAATTTAACGTTATTGTTCCAAAAGATTGAATTGAAATATTTGAACTCTTACGCAATACTTCAATTTGAATTACAAAATTTAAGTAATACTATAAAATAATAATTCTTCCAAATAAAAATTAACAAGTATTTAACTACTTAATTAACAAAAAAAAAAGTATTTTTTTTTGTTAATTAAGTAGTTAAATACTTGGACTAAATTTTATTAGCATAATACTAACAAATTAGTATCCACCTAAACATCCTTTAATGTTATCCGTTATTGTTTATATGATGTAAGAACAATTTATAGAAAATATACTTATTTAATAACCAAAAATATAGTAATTTAGAAAATAAGTGTTTAGATTTTATTTCTAGATTATATTAAAATAATTACTAAACTATTAGCACTGTACATTTATTATCTACTATATTAACCGATTACAATGTATATATTGTATTATTTTTTATTTAACAATTCTCAAATTTAAACAAATGATATCATAAAAAAAAAGGCTTCGTTCTAAAAAATTCATAATATGCCCTCCCTCGAAAAGAATTTGGCATTTAGAATTTCAAATTCCTAATGTATTATGTTAGTGTAGATTTTTTTTTTTTTATTAAAGTTACCAAATCACTAGGTGGGATACCTTTTTTGCTTAAAGAAGCATGGATTTGATAATGGAAAGGAAGTTTAGACGGGATTTAAAAGTGGGATAGTTAGTAGGTAATCATGTACACTTTTCTTAAAGCGGCACAAGTCGTAAGTCAAACGTGCGCCAGCTGTCGGGAACAATTTTAATGGGAGAGCATTCCACATTCTCGAGGTGCGAACTGAAAACGAATCTCCAAAGCTCGTTCTCTCACATTTGGGAATTTTGACGAAATATGGATGTGACGTTGAAGCGGTACGAGTTTGGCGTGAAAATACTTGAAGTGGAGGAAGTAGGGCCTTTACTTCCAGGGAACACGTATCCGTTCCAACAAGGTATTTATAAAAAATTGAAAGTGAACCTACATTGCGACGGTGATTGAGTGATGTTAAAGAGCTGGTGGTTTGGTGATCGTTGATCAATCTAATAGCAGTAGTATAGATATGTAGGTTCTGGGCCACTCCGGAGTGAGCAAAGAGCTTTTTTGGAGTGAAGAAAGAGCTTTTTCTATATAAAATATATATGGACATTTTCTGGGCCACTCCATCACTCCGGAGTGAGCTTTCAAAGCTTTTTGAAAAAACATATGGAGTTTTTAGTGTGGATTATAATTTTGGGTACTTTTTCAAATACAAATGCAAATTATTTTTTTAAAGAGTTTTTTGTTTTATGAAAGCACCCGAAAATAAATTGGGATTGAAAAATGTATGGAGTTTTTAGTGTGGATTATAATTTTGGGTACTTTTTCAAATACAAATGCAAATTATTTTTTTAAAGAGTTTTTTTTTTATGAAAGCACCCGAAAATAAATTGGGATTGAAAAATGTATGGAGTTTTTAGTGTGGATTATAATTTTGGGCACTTTTTCAAATACAAATGCAAATTATTTTTTTTAAGAGTTTTTTTTTTATGAAAGCACCCGAAAATAAATTAGGATTGAAAAATGTATGGAGTTTTTAGTGTGGATTATAATTTTGGGTACTTTTTCAAATACAAATGCAAATTATTTTTTTAAAGAGTTTTTTTTTTTATGAAAGCATCCGAAAATAAATTAGGATTGAAAAATGTATGGAGTTTTTAGTGTGGATTATAATTTTGGGTACTTTTTCAAATACAAATGCAAATTATTTTTTTTAAAGAGAGTGAATATTTTTTTATAAAAGTACCCAAAATGAATTACGATTAAAAAAAATGTAAAGAGTTTTTAGTGTGGATTTTAATAATGGGTACTTTTTTTTGCATAAAACATACATATAGAAAATTGTTCATGATAAATACGCGTCTTTTTTTGTTTTATGACGATCGAAAAAAAAGTTTTATCTTACTACTCAATGCACAAACTAGAAAAAAAAAATTGTGCTTAATTCACACATATAAATAGCGAAAAATTTATTTGTTAGTAAAAAAAAAAAATATATAAATAGAAAGCTTTCTACTTAATTTAAATTAGATTAAAGTTATATTTCAAAACAAATTAAAGAAATAATTAATAAATAAAGATCAAAACAAAGTTTTAATTTTTTTTGACAATGGTAAGTTAAAAAAAATAAATAAATAATTAATTAACTAAAAGTAATAAATTTTTCTTTCATTTAGAACTTCATAGAAAGAGTTTGTTCGGTAGCCAGCGGAGAAGTACAATTAAGGCATATTAATGATTTAACTATAAACCAAAAGTACAAAGTTATTGAATTTGCATTAAAAGATACCAGGTTTGGCAGGCAGTTAACTTGTAATTTGACGGATTGTACTGGCGAAGAATTTTGGTTGTTTTTACCAGAACGATTGGCAAAATGTGTCAAAACTGATGAAGAGCTTCTTGAACTAAACGAGCAAAACTACAACTTGATTTTCAAAGGTAGAGATAAGAGAAGAAATGGTATGGCGCTATTCGAATTTGAAAAATAAAGAAAAAAAATGTGTTTAAAATAAAAATATAAATAAATTTATTTAATTTAAAATTACAATTTTTTTATTTAACATTATTTTATTTTATTTTTTTTTTTTATTTTTTATTTTTTTAATTAAAATATATAAATTTACTTAAAATTAAAACTAATGTTATCCTTCAAATGGCTCAGTGTCACCTAAATCCAGCCATTCCTGATATACTAATGGCATGTTGTTCATCCATTCTTGAAGTGCTTCAGAATCATCGTTTCCTTCAATGAAATTTTCATCCATTTGATTGTCATATTCTGATCTTGATTCGTCTTCTGATTCTTCATATTCTGATCCTTCATCGTCTTCTTCTATGAAGATATCTTCATCATTTTCAACCTTAATTTCGTCCTGGCCAAAGGATTTAGGAAAACACATCTTGGACAATTAGATAAATTTTAACAGGTCTTTTATGATCAAAATTATTTTTCCGACTATCTTTAAAATATTCTAATATATTTAAAGAAAACTTTATTTTTTTATATAACCGTTATATTTCAAATATGGTTTAGAAGTTTGAATACAATTAATATTTTTCTTATTTCTATTAAATTTAGAGCAATAAATTTTATTAAACAATTTGCTTATTTTTATCTCATTTGCAAAACAATTTTTATTAAAAAAACTTAAAAAATACTTTAATGATTTTCCCTTAGCCAGTTATGTACATCAAATCTACATTCAATAAACCCACAATAATTGATTATTCAAATATAATTTCATACTTTGTTTTGCTTTATTTATAATTATATTAAGATAAAATCTTAACGCACTTTTTGCTTATTAATCAATAATCTATGTAATGTTTACACAAGTGTCCAATAAGATTCTTTGTTTCATTATAAGAAATAATTAAAACAGTTTGATGATGATTTCGTTTTGTTCATAAAATTCAGAAAATAAAAAGTTCAGTTATAATTAGTATCTAAACCATAAAGGTTGTAATAAAAAGAAAAGTTTAATAAATAAAATATTTCATAAAATTTAAATTCATGTTTTATTAAATAAGAAATATAATTAGCCTTATAATATAAGTAAACTGCACAAAATTTTCCACATTGACTTGAAAATATGCTTTGAATTTTTGCTTGATTGAACTTGTAGCTTTTGGAATTATTTCTTAAAAATAGTAATATATTTTTTTTCATTGGTGCAAAACCAAATGAGTCAAAGTATTCAGCATGCCTATTTGTTGATATGTAAATAGCAATCCAGTGTTCACCAGGCTTCGAAGCAGGATCTGTGTTAGCGATTAGTAGACAAGGAATTTTTTTTATTTTTTGAGGAAGTAGATTTTCAGGAAAAACACCAACAAAAAGTTTTTTTGTTATTTTATTATCATTTAAAAACTTTCTAAGTTCAACGTTATTCATTTATAATAATTGATGAACGTTGCGATTGCGGTCGATTTCAATGATTGAATCAAATTCACAGTAAACAATGCAGGTTATAGCTTGCTTTAAAGCATTTGCAAATCTACCTTCGATTCTTAAAGCTCCTTGATTTAATATATTTGAACAGATTCCATTATATGAATGATCTGAAGTAAGATCAAATGCTAGTAAAAAGTACCCTTTATCAAACAGCTCTTTTGTTATTTGATGACCTTTATCAAAATAATGTATTCCAGTACCCTTAAATAAAGTGTTGTAACCTCTTGTGCTTATTATTCCATTATTAGAATCATAGCTAAATTCTAACGGTTGATTTGGAATTTGCTGACCATTTACACATAAATTAAATCTTTGCAAGTTAAAATGCTGAAAATTATACGGATTTTTTGATCTTGCTCCATTATAAGATTCATTTAATATCATGGAAAATACTAGTAAATTTGGCAGTTGCCCAATAACAACGTTATCTAATGAAAGTGAATGATTTCCGGGGTATATGGTAAATGTTTTGACTTCAACACGCTTGTAAGGATAAATAGCGTTTCGTGTTTGTAAGACATTATGATGAGCTAGCAGAATGTTGCTATTAATTGTAACATGGTTTACATACATAGTTGCTTCTAAAATTTTTATCGAAGATTCGCCTTTTTCTTTTTCCATTACAAAAAATGGAGTTTTCTCTAGATTTAATGTTACTTTTAAATCAACATTATTTAGAAGCAACTTTGATTGATTTAACATATCAGCATGAATTTTACCAATAAGCTCAACTCTTTGATCATTTTTAAACATTTCCTGCCTTTTTACCAATCCTTCGTTTTCTGAAAGAGAATCCATATCACCAGAATCACGAAACCATCCCGCAGTTTCTAAATGTGTTGAAGCAGCATCGTTACCATAATTTAATAGATTTTCAATATATGCTCGGTAGTGGTAGTTGTTATCGGAATTCGATATTCCAGTATTATTCAGTTGTATAATGCAATTTCGGAATAAAGAATGAATTATATTATTTACAACACCAACTTTTTCCGTTTCTCCTTGTTTTCTTTTAAGTTGAACAATTAATCGTAAATAAATGCTTGATAAATCCCTGTATGAATCGCCATTTCCCAAAGAGACGAATTCGATAGTTGTAGAATTATCTATTGAAGCAATTGGATTGTATGCAACTTCTTCTGTTTTCAAAATATTTGTTTGTATTGGTTGGGGGGCAAATAAATCTAATTCTGATTTCATACATTCCATTTTTACTTTAATTTGAAAATATATCAGGTATTTTTAACTTTCTTTTTTTCTTTTTCTTGTCTATAGAACCGTTCCGTTTTCTTTTAACAAGTAATAAAGGCTGGCGTTTTGGAATTGATTGCTTTGTTTTTATACTGTTACGAGGCTTGAAATTAAATGAATGTGAAGTTCCTGATCCATCCTGCAATTTTTTCAATTTTTTTATTCCTTTTTCAGTAAGATCTTCTACAGCTCTTTTTCCTTCTTCTTTCAAAATTTCTTTAACAGGCTTACTGCCAATTTCTTGTAAAATATTTGCACCAGATTTAATTGTTTGGTTTCTTATTGCTTTTAATCCAGACATAATTAATGGTCTTAAATTGCGAAAAATTCCAGAAAAAAAGGATCCAATACCTCTACCTTGCTGTATAAAAAGAGGGTTTGAATACAATTCTCCGATTTCATTTAATCCTCCGCCAGTTTGAGATAAATAATAATTAGTATATACTCTTTCCATGTCTTAATTAGTTATAACTACACCCGTAAAAGCCTTGCTTAATTTATAGCTTTTTAAAAGTCAAGGTGCACATTGTAGGCACGAAACTAGCCATAAAATTAATTTTTTCTCCTTTTTCGTCTGCTATTAACATCGTTATACTCGGTATAACATTCGTTTGAACTGGGTAGTATTCTATATTTTTAAACACAATATGCTGTTGTAGATTGGTAATAGGAATAACTCGAAGACAACGATTGTATTGATCTCCAATTAATCTAGGAGTAATAATGTCACAATACAGAAAAGCATATTTTTTTATTTCTTTATCAGTACTTTCTACCAAACTATAAATGTATTCAATAATTGTATTCAATGGCTCCAATAGCAATTTATTATTCGCTCCTACAAAATTTTCGATATCTATATTGCTTTGAGTAGCTTTCGTAGTTTCCTTTTTCAATTCTGGTTTTTGTTTTTCGATCTTAACTTCTTTTTCTAATTCTGATTTTTTATCCTGTTTTTCGGCTTGAGTTTTATTTTCAGACCTAAATTTTTTTTTATTCAATTGTTTTTCATCATCATTTTTAATATTTAATTTTTTCGATAGAGAATGTACAACATCTTGAGATGATACTGATTTATATTCAAAGGATTTCCCTGTATCTCTTGTTTTTCTTTTTCGATTTTGTGTAGAATTTACTTGATTGATAAAAATCTCACTTATTCCAACAGCCCAATTTCCTTTTAATTGCAAGGGTTTTTTTAATAAATTTGTAAACAAAGATAAAACATTATTTGGATTAACTTGCACAGAACTGTTACTAAATAAAGTTACATAAAATTCGTTCAGATTTTCTAACGACATGTTTATTATTCAATATATTTGACAATAATAATATAATTACAATAAAATTTATCATTAAATACATATTTATTTTTTTAGATTAACCCAATTTATATTAGGGTCACTTTGCTGTCTTAAAACGCGATCTGTGGGCTCAACATTTTGCCGTTGATATTTTCTTTTATAAGGAACTTTGTCATCAATGAAAATAGTATCTACTGTTCCATCATTATTTTGGATTATTTTGTAGCCTTTTTCTTCTTTCGTTTTTTTCACTGGTTTACTTTGTGAAGCACTTGTATAATCTGACAATGTATACTCAAAAGGTGATTCTGCATAAGATTCATTCATCGCATGGCTTCTTCTCTTTCTTGATTTGTTGGCTTCTAACACACTAGATACATATTTTCCTTTGTTAGTTTCATCAAAATCACTTTCATATATTTCTTCTTCATGACCAGTGGACTTTTCGGAAACTTCGGGTGTAAACTGAGTAGATTTTTCTTTTTTGAAAAGAAATTTTGTTTGCGTAGAATTATCCTCTTTTTTATTTCTGATTTCAGCTTTTATATCTCTTGGTGCATTGCGTTTTAAATGAGCGTATTGCAATAAATGTTGACGAATTTGATACCATTTATAATTTTCTTTTAGTTCATTATTTAATAAAATTGGTAATATTCTCTTAGAAATAAAAAAATGTTCAGAGTTTATTTTATCAAATGAAGAAGGATAAATAAGAAACATCTTTTTTAAATTGCCATTAGACATTTTCAATTATTTTACCAATAATACCAGATAAGACAGTTGCAATTAATGTTGGTAAAAAACCCCCGTTTTGTATTAGAACTTTTCTCTTGGAAGATATACTTCGTTTTGGGCAAGATAGACATCTTAATTCTTTTTTATACTTTCCTAGCTTACGTTTGGATCTTTTATCGATTTTGTGATGTCCAAATAACACATTATATGAAATTTCATTTATTGCTTTAATGACATCATTATCAACATTTTTCAAAATATTTTTCCGAAGTTTCGGAGTAGAATTTTTAAGAACGTACAACATATGCTTGTTGTCCGTTAATCTCTTCAATTTCGATTTCATTTTCATTTAAATTACAATAACAAATACAATAGCCTTTATTGAAAATATCAGTTCGAAATCTTAAAATATCTTTGATATCTTGCGTAAGATCTATCAGTAAATAGCTATGAGGCTCTTGTGTAATTTCTTTATATACCCTTAAAAGGTCTTTTGAATTCTCAGGATATATTTGCCGAGCCAAAAATTGGAATTGAAGTTTATCTCTAGGATTCTTAAAAGCAATAATATATTTAGCATTTAATGAAATATCTCTTGTGTGTGCTCCTTTATGAAACAAATTTTGTGTTACCAATATAACTGAAATATTTCGATGATGCGATCCTTTAGTAAATATTTCACAAATTTGCGTATTATATGCATTTAGCATTAAATCATCTAAAACCAATAACAATGGTTTATTATCTATATTTTCTAAGTTTTCTGGTATTCCATTATAATAAGCGATATTAACATCAATAATTTTAGGAATAGATGCTTTTTCTGCATAGCACCAAATAATATTTTCAATTGGTTGATCAATTAACCATTCCCTATTTTTAATAAGATTCGTTAAAAAAGTAGATTTTCCGCATCCTGAAGGACCGCTTACAATCATAGAAAAAGGGTGCTTGAATTGGTATAACATTTTTATTCGATAGCTTATATTAAACTAATTAATAAAACTTAAATTTCAGCATTTTTAATGAAAATTATTTATTTAAATCAATAGGTAATTTTTTTCTAAAAATACAAATAATCTCATTACATTTGATATTGCACATCTATGTATTTAAATTTTGATTTTCATGAATATAGCATTTCGTTTTATAATTGAAAAAATATGACAGACTTTTTTTCATATCTAAATCATAAATTCTTGTGTTTGGTAAATATTTTTCCAAAAATCTTTTTTTCTCAATTCCTTTTACTATAATTGAAAAATTTTTTAGCTCATCCAAAATCGAACTTAATTCAAAATAATTAATTGAACCATCATTCCAATGAAAGCCATTAATGTTCTGATAACAAAATTCAATTTGACTTTTTGTTGTATCATTTAATTCTTGTTCTGGATATGGTGGTTTGAGAACAAAGTGTTCGATATGAACTATATCAGGCTGCATGTAACATATTTCTTTTACAAATATTTGTTTATTGTTATCATTAATGAATTGAAAATCCAATAAAATAGTATTATCTCTGATGAAATTCATTCTGAACTGATCAACAGTTGAATTACTACTAATAATCTGATCAATTTTATTCTTCAATAAGGTGATCATGAGCAAGGAAGGAATAATAAATGAGCTCCATAAGCCAGCGCGGAAACATTTTATGAGACGTCGTGTAATTCAAAAAGGTTTAAATGATACCTGGCAAATTGATTTAGTGGATATGATCTCATATTCCAAATTTAATAAAGGGTTTAAATATTTATTGACTGTAATAGATATTTTTTCCAAGTATGCGTATGCAGAACCAATAAAATCAAAGTCGGCTGAAAGTGTTGCTGTAGCTATGAAAAAAATTTTAAGCTTAGCCGGACAAACACCAAAAAATATTCATTCAGATGAGGGTAAAGAATTTTTTAACAAAACGTTTTCATCTCTAATGAAAAAATATAAAATAAATCATTATCATACTTATTCAAAAATGAAAGCTTCTATTGTTGAACGATTTAATAGAACTTTGAAAAACAAAATGTGGAAAAAATTTAGCTTGAATGGAAACTACAAATGGGTGCTTCTTCTAAGTGAATTAATAGAAACATACAACAAAACATACCACAGAACAATTCGAATGAAGCCAATAGAAGTAACCAAAAAAAATGAAAAAAAATTATTTAAAACTGTTTATAATCACCTCAAGATTTTTAAAAGAAATAAGTTCAAAATTAATGATTTTGTTAGAATTAGTAAAAACAAAAATGTTTTTGAAAAAGGCTACATTCCCAACTGGTCCACGGAAATTTTTCAAGTTGAAAAAGTTAATTTAACTAATCCAGTTACTTATGTTTTAAAAGATTATCAGAATGAAAAGATTCTAGGAAGTTTTTATGAACAAGAATTATTGAAAACGAAATATCCAGATTCCTATTTAGTAGAAAAAATTATAAAAACTAAAGGAAACAGAGCTTTTGTGAAATGGTTGGGATTTGATGAATCTCATAATCTGTGGATAAATAAAAATAAAATACTTTAAATTTTTTATAAATAACATTTTAATTAATATAAGTTTTCTTAACATTAAATAATAAGTACAAATAAAGTAATATAATAATAAAATAAAAGTGAAATATTGTAAGTTTTTTTTATATTATAAACATTTTAATTAATCTTATAGCATTAAAAATAAGTAAATTTTTTTTTTTTTTTTTTTTTTTTATTCAATTTTACAAAAAAAGTACTTGTTAAAAATTTTTTATATTCTTATTATATGATATTTACAAAAACTATCTCGTTAACTATATCGGAATTTTATAATGTCCCCAAGCTAATGTTTCATGAGTACCATTATTTATTAAATATCTTTTATCGTCGAATGGACTTAGAGCTATTTTATTAATATTTTGGGTGTATATCTTATGCAATCTACTTCTAAAAACTAGTTGCCTGCCGTATAGTGTTGATGAAAATAACAAACATTTTTTATAGTCGGCGCTTGTAAGACTATTCAAAACAGATTTTTTAACACCTTTAGCTTTTTTAATCTGCTTATCCTTCATTACATCTATTGAATACATTTTAGATCTGAGACCAATAAATTCCCTCATAATTTTTCCACTATTTTCATCTTTCATTAACCCCAACACTTTTTTATTAACTAGTGGAATATTATAAAGATTGTCACTAGGATAATCTGAAGTATCAAAAAATTTATGACAATCTCGCTTTATTACTTCGTAGATGTCAGGGCAGGTAATCTCATAGGTTAAACTATCTGTGTCAGTATATAATAGGGTACTGTTTGAATCAAATTGTGGTAATATATAATTATAATGGAAATTGTACATATGCAATTTAGAAACGTCTAAAACCGTGAAACCAACATATATGGGCTTGTCATATAAAACGGACACTCTATTTAACTGTATAGCCGCCAAATCTTGAGTAAAATAAGAGGCGCTATGAAAATTTGGTTTTGATATTAATGCTCTAGCCCCTAAATGTCGACCTCGACTTTCCCAACAATCTGCGATTTTGATGTCTTTCCTTTTGTCGACGTTTTCCATAGTTTTACCAAATACCGCATTATTGAACAACTTATATTGATCTTTTTCAAAATTATTTTTAGCTAGAGTTCTATAATGGGTGTTCAAATCAATATATTTTTTTAACCAGGGCTTTTGAGCGAATTTTAAAATTTTATGAACTTTTACTAATTTTAAACCATTTTTCAGGCATTGCTTCAAATTACGATAATGTATAACGTATTTTTTTTTATTATAAAGATTTGGTATCAACTTTTTGAATTTTCCATTTGGTGGTCGAATGTTTTCAGCACAAAAAGGTAAGTCGTTGTGTTTGTCATGTAGCTCGGGGGGATATTCCAAGTCTACTTCTAAAATATATCCCCAGTCATCATTATCCCCTATTTCATTAACATTAAAATTACTAAAATCTGACACCCATTGAAAATCTTTATATGGTAGGGGTTGAGTCATTGCCCAACCATATAAATTATTAGCGTCTAAATAAATTAAATATTTTGGTAATTCTGCTGAATTATATTCCTCCTCCATATATTTATTATTGGCCTTAGAATATCTTTTAGAGCACTGACTTATTCCACCCCTAATGCCTCTCTGTACCATTTTAAAAATATCGATATCGGTGATGAGTTCTAGTTCAACTTCTGTATATTTAAGCATCGCGTCCCAAGATAACCCTGGAGCGGTGTAATAATGCGCGGGGTCTAAGTTATAAATATTTTTACATAATTTCCTGAATTTTTCAAATATATCAACTAATAAAAGGATGTCAGTTTTTAAATAAAGCTCCGTGTATTCCTTAAAACTATTGCATTCAAACTCTTGCCAAACATTTTGAGCATGCTCATAATCAGTTTCACTGCATTCACAACCTGTTAAAGAATTTTTAAAATGTTCAATTGAAGGTAAACACGTCTCATAAAGTTTTTCAAAACTATCGAAATATTCGTATGGAAAAACACCTTTGCGCCTTAATAAATTGAATTTGGAATCTTCAGGAAAATGTTTTCTAAGTTCTTTCAAATCAACATTATCTAAATTTGACGATAAAGTGTCTAAACTGGAAGCCATAAATCTATAGGAATCTACGAACCGTAATGAAAAACTTAAATTTGAATTAATAGAAATTCTTTTACTAACACTTACATAAAGTTCTTTATTAATTGGTACAGCATTAATATCACCCTCAATAGCATTAAGTTCCTTAAATAATAAGTGGCAATCGTAGCCTGAGAAATTATGAAAAAATATTGGGAAATAGTTCGGATTTTGAAATTCTAAATTGCATTTTTGATGAGCTGCACCCCTGAAAACACCCGTTAAATGACAATGATCTTTTACTCTAATATCAGAATTTACAAAGTTTTTTTCACAAATATGACAGGCAGAAGCTGAGAGGAATGTAATAATTTCTGTAGGTGTTAATGGTAGCATGGGGACAACATTTTTGATATAAGTTAAAAATAAATATTTACAATCATTAACTAATGAGACTATGAAATCCCTAGCACAATTTTCACCTATAAAAACCTTATAACTATCTAAACTAGAATTAAAAGAACATTTAATATAGTACCCGAATGCTGCAGGAACGTGTAATTTTGTATTTGTTGTTGAGGATAAATCATCATTTGGTGCACATGTGTGAACTGCCTTCAGTATTGCCTCTGAATCTGCATAAATAACGAAAGGAGCATCTACTTTATTCTTGAAGTTTTTAAATTTCAATATATTTTCATCCTTTGATGGTAATCTCGTCACTATTTGGCTGCATTCTTCTTTATGTGATATTAATTTTTCTTCTGATGCGAAGTTTATTAAACATCTGGTACACAAAAATATTGAAGTTTCATGGGCTGTTATTTGCGACCTTATTAATCTTGATAAATTTTTAATCCAAATGAAATGACGCTTTTCGTTATCTTCAAGAAGCAATAAATTAATATGGTTAATTTTTTCATGCTTCGTATGAAAAATTGGACCGGTAATAAGTTGCTTATCGTACCCATATACATTTATGCTGATGGATGGATTTAGAGACTCAAAAGTTTCTATATCCTTTAAACATATCGGGAACTGAATTTGATCGAATATAAGAATTGGAACTCTACAATTATCTAAATTAATTCGAGAAGTATTGATATTTTGAATTTGATATGATGTAGTTCGATGAGGTTTAGTGCGTTCTTCATTTTGTAAAGCTGCTATAACACTCCATTTGAAGCAAAATTCGTCGTCATTCTGGACATTAATACATGCTTTTTTATTTAAAATGTACGCTGGTGTTGCAATATAATTTGATCCTCTTAAAGGATGGTATTGACAAACATTTATTTCCAAGTGTACAATTCTTATTAAACTCCATCCACTATCACGTTCTTGGAATTCTTGCATTAGGGTGTTAATTTTAGAAATCATATCGTTGTAAACTTTTTCAACATCTTCTTGATGTAATAAATTTTGCATTTTAACATTGAATGATTTGAGATCAATCGCCAAGTCGCCTTCAAAGTCATCTTCATTATTTTCAATTTTTTGCGGCTTCACATATTCTGCAAATAATTCAATGTTAAATTTAATCTGTTGATGTTCTATTAAATGATATTCTAAAAGTTTGCAAGCATCCTTTTTTATATTATTCATAAATGCAAATGGATTTAAACATGATTCATCTGCATTAGTGATCATATAAGACGATATTCTAGACTGGAAGGCATCTTTAATTTTTTTTATGTTGCCTCCAATGTTGCAAATGGCTTTACTTTTATGAGCGAAAGTTCTCACATGATGAAACCATTTTTTTCTATCGATCATAACATGGCAATTTTCACAATATTTACCATCATCCACTTTTTCACGTTTGGGGTAACTTTCTTCTATGGAATTACCAGCAGGTCTTTTTCGCTGAATAGGTGAGATATCAGCAGATGCTCCTTTTTCCGGATTGCTGTTAATGTTTGTTAAAGTTGATGATGGTTCACCCATAGATGTAGTAGATGCACCTTTCATGAAGCTGATGGTTCTTGAAGTTGATGGTTCATTTTTACTTCTTGAAGTTGATGGTTCATTCAATGCATTGGAAATTGATGATGATGAATGCTTTCTAAGCACATGCCTCTTTAGGTTATGCTTGTACAGCTCCACACCACAAATATGACAAACTGTTTTTGGGTTTCCTGGCATTCTATATACTTTTATATTATTATTTATTATTATTTATATTATTATTTATTTATTATTTTTAATGAAAATTATTTTGAAAAAATTTATTAAATTATTTTATTTTGTTACACAAAATTTTTGGAAAAAGTTTTTGAATTTTTAAATTATTTTATTTTGTTAAAAAAATTTTTGGAAAAAGTTTTGAATTTTTTTTTATTGTTGCAAATTTTGAATTTTTATTATAAAGCACTTTCTTAAATTTCAAATTTTTTTTTTTTTCTTTTAATTTTTTAATGAAAATTATTTTGGAAAAATTTATTAAATTATTTTATTTTGTTACAAAAAATTTTTGGAAAAAGTTTTTAAATTTTTAAATTATTTTATTTTGTGAAAAAAATTCTAAATTTCTAAATTATTTTTTTATTGTTATAAAACACTTTGTTAAATTTGAAATTTTTTTGAATTTTTAATGAAAATTATTGTGAAAAAATTTATTAAATTATTTTATTTTGCTACAAAAAATTTTTGGATAAAGTTTTTGATTTTTTATTTTTGTTTTATGAAGCACTTTGTTAAATTTAAATTTTTTTTTTTTTTTTTTTGATTTTTTTAATGTAAATTATTTTGAAAAAATTTATTTATACACGGATTAATATGAGAAAAACTAACTATAACAACTTTAAGTAAACACGGTTAACAATAAGACGTTTAAAAACGAACTAGGTACTTTAATATTTCAATATCTTAATATTTATAAAAGCTTAAAATTTATAAAAGCTTTAATATTTACAAAATCCTAAATTTAAAATAAAAAATGCAATTAATATTTTATTCAAAAATCATATTATCATTTTTGCAATTTTTTTTATCTACAAAAAAAAAAAGAAAAAAAAAAAAAAAACATAGGTAAATGAAAAAACATAGGTAAATGAAAAAACATAGGAAAAAAAAAAAAAAAAAAAAAAAAACATAGGTAGATAAAAAAATAAAAGATCATCAAAAAAAAGTGAGAAGAAATGTGAAAAAATAATAAAAATCATGTAAATTATAATCAGACATCGACGCCGATTAAACTATTATAAATTTTAGCTTCTTAGACCGCGACTGCTTATTTGTATATTTTGGAGACAATTAGCGTTTAGCGGCATTGCGTTCAAAGGATGACCGGCTGCGGCTGGATTTTATAAAAGAGCGTCGATGTCGATAACAATCTCATTATGATTTTAAATTAATTTTTTCTCATTTGAATTGCAATTTGTAATATGTAGAAATGTAAATTGACTACCAAAAATTCTACATAGATAAAATCACAAACTAAAAACATACAAATGAGCAGATTCATATAAAAAAGCTAGAGAAAATATTTAAAAATATATGAAAAATTTGTATGAATTTGTTCGTCTGAACGTTATTTAGTTGCAATAAATCTGGAGATTTTAGTGTTTTTACTAATATTTACTGCATTTTTAGTCAAGTTTTCTAACAGATAATATCTATTTTCTTTTTTTAAATAAATTTTAATAATAATGTCATCCATTGCAAAAAGTCGATTATGTCACAAATGTGGCAAATTTTATAAAACATCAAAAACTTTGAACCGGCATTTAAAAAACGTGTGTTCGAGGAAAAATAAAATTATTATTATCGGTAAGTTGCTTTCATTTCTTTTATTTTAACATAATAATAATAATTTTCTTTTTTTTATAGAAAATCTCTTGATCAGACCTGCTAATATTCAGCTTTTAGAAGATGGAGAAGACGATATTTTTTTATCAGTACCTGAGAAACTTTTAAATGACGGTAATGAGGTTCTTAATGTTTCAGAAAACAACCCATTTGACACATCATTGTGGTTGGAAATTGATGATTTTTTAAATAGTTTAGTTTAAGTTTTTTGTAATTTTAAAATAAGCTTTTTTGTAACTGAAAATACGTTATTTTAAAATTTAAAATAAGCTTTTTTAAAAATGTTTTAATATTTAATAAAAATAGACCTATAAAAATTTATAATTACATGATTTTTTATTTAAGGAATTAAGTTTATTTATCTCTAGGTACATGTAATTTTTTTTCTGGTTAATGCATTGAGTAGTAAGATAAAACTTTTTTTTCGATCGTCATAAAACAAAAAAAAGACGCGTATTTATCATGAACAATTTTCTATATGTATGTTGTATGCAAAAAAAAGTACCCAATTGAAAAAGTACCCAAAATTATAATCCACACTAAAACCTATGTTTTTCAATCCCAATTTATTTTCGGGTGCTTTCATAAAAAAAAAAACTCTTTAAAAAAATAATTTGCATTTGTATTTGAAAAAGTACCCAAAATTATAATCCACACTAAAAAATCCATACATTTTTCAATCTGTTACCGTGAAGGTTTACTTTTTTCTTTAAGGTTTAAAAATTTGTCAATTGATTTTTAAATGTGTAATTTTGTTTATATTACGATAGGTCATGATTTTATATTAATTACCTTTTAAAAATAAAAATAAGTTCATATAAAATCAATAACAATCAAAAAATGCATAATTGACAAATTTTTACCCTTATTGATTTTTATATGCAAAATGAATTTTGTATGAAATTGTTTTTGTAAATAAACTTTCAAAAATCATATAAAAGCACAACGATTTACAAAGGTAGTTTCATATTTCATTATGCATATAAAAAAAAAGGTAAGCTTTCTTTTTATGTTTTTTTTTAGGTTGTATAATCTTGGCTAAGTGAGCACACTGGCCAAGACTATATAATCCTAACCCCCTTTTCTTTAGGTGCCGGAATCTGCCATCCGAGGTTGCAGTGGATTTATTCCACTGGCTAAGGATGACAGATCCAGCAAAGGTTAATATCAGAAGTTAGCAGGTTCTCGCCGCTTCTGATATAAACCCAAAACCACCCGCTCCTAGTGGAGGATTCTTGACCCTTTCCAAGAATCCGAAGCTAGGACAAAACCAGTCGCCACCTGGATGCTACTGCTCTGGAGTGGATCTGTAGGTTAAAACATATTGTTTTGACCTGAGGATTCACTGTAGATGTAGAAGTTTCCAGTACATGGTATGCCACCTGGTTTAGCCCTTCTAAACGCCAATCTTAGGTCAATACAACGTATTAACCTGGTGATTGGCTATAGAAGTTGGAAATTCCAGATCATGGTGTACTGAGAACCCCTGGCTCTGTGAGCAAATCTAAGGCCAAAACAATGGATTAGCCTGGATTCGCCACAGATACAGGAGACTTAGCCCATGTACGTCTGGCCATGCACCTGTTCTGATCGACTCTTGGTTAAGCCCCGAGCCTACGAGAAATCGTGGCTTAGGATTTAACTAAAGAGGCAAACATACCAGGTTGCATAAGTGATAATCTCAGGTCATTCCTTGGATCTAACCTCTCGCGCGGGCTCTGGTTAGACCAAGAATAGCGTAAAATGACCCAAGATTACCACTAAACTGGTTATGCATGCACCACATACAGAGAATTCTAGGCAATTTTGTACAAATGAAAATAAAAGAATAAAATTAAAAACTCTCAACTTTATTTTAATTTATTTTAAATCAATAAAAAAATGTTCTATCTTGTATCAATTTGGTTAAATTTAAACCTTTTTTTTTTTACTCTTTTCTCTTTGAAAATTTATTTTTTTCAGTCAAATTTTTGACCAAATAAAACCAAAGATATTAACTCATTCTTTAATGACATCAAATTCCTAATAAAATAACATATAATTCAATAATTTTATTCTTATTCAAACTAAATAATTATACATTATTTTTATTGCAAATCTTCTAGTACTTCTAGAAATATCTGGATAATTATTTTCAAAAAAAAAATTTAAAAATATGTTGAAAAATTTTACTTCATTTTGAAGTTAAAATATTGGTAAAATACGACCAATATAAAGAAATTTTATAAATCAAAAAAAAAAAAAAAAATTTACGTTTGTACAAGATTGGGTAAAAGCCTCTGCGTATATGTATACATATATATATGTGGTGGAAAACAAAATTCCTAAATTTCTTTTCTAACAAAAAAATTTTACTAATTTTCTTTTCTAAAAATCTTAAAATTAATCAACATAAAATATAATTATTCTTATATCCACCATGACAATTTTTTTATTTTACTTTTCTTTTTTTTCTTCTTCTTCATATTTCATTATGCATATGAAAAAAAAGGTTAATGAATTTTATGCAACGACCACTCAAACCTAAGAGATATCATCAAAAAAACAAATATCATCTTATGGGTCAACTTCAAAGAAAAAAATTATAATTAACAAAAAAAAAAATTTTTATTATATACAAAAACAATTATATATGTATATATATATAAAAGCAAAAATTATACATACAAAATTAAAACATGTATAAAATATATGTATAAAAATACATAATGATTCAAATATTTTTCTTAATGAAAATAATAAATAAATAAAAAAAGAAAAATAAAATTTGTAAATGAAAAATAGTTCATTTACCCTACAAATTAAAGAAAAAAAAAAAATTATAAATTTATCTTTCAAAAATTTTAAAAATTTTTATGTAATAAAAATTTTATATATATGCATAAATGCATAACTAAACAAAAAAAAAATAAATAAATAAAATATTTTGTTTTTACCTATTCAAAAAAAAAAATTGTAAAAATATCTGATGTACATAATCAAGAAACATATTTTTAATTGTACTAGTTTAAAATAGAATTGTCGCTTATAATTTTTTTGTAATAAAATCGTTCAAAAAAAAAAAAAAAAAAAACAAATATGAATTTTTCTGAATAAAAATAATTTTCAGGTCCCTTATATATGCAAAATTCCGGTGTTAAGCTCCGGCTATAGGTGGCAGAAGCCACGAGCCGAAGAATGACTAATTAGTCATTTAGGTTTTGTAATATTTTTTTTTCTGTATTGGTCGGGGTTTCCAAAATATATTCCTTCTTTTGTTTGCAAGTAAAAATGTGATAAATAAGAAGTATTTATCATCATTATACCTTCCCAATCTTTTATTTTACTTTAAGACACCCGACATTTTTTTGTTATGAGAACACTGGTGTTCACTGTCGCGTACCCACCCAACGGCGAGCTTAGTCCAGGCCTATGAACAGGATGTCTAAGACAGTGGACTCGGCACCAGAGAAAATTCGGCATGTAGAGCACTTTCTTTTGCCTCTACGTCAGCCACTTTCCTTTTTATCATAATTTCTGTTATGATAAGGTTTTCTTTAAGTTCATCTTGAACTTACATACACTATTGTTGTATTTTATACGACCCCGGTTTTAATCATCTTCGTAGTTTTATTTCATCTTATTAAATAAAACTATATTAAAATAAATCATAACAAATGGCGCCCAACGTGGTAAGACATTGAGTCCTACCCTACCAACGTGGTAAGACATTGAGTCCTACCCTACCAACGTGGTAAGACATTGAGTCCTACCCTACTAACGGGGTGTAAGGGCTTTAAGAGTCCCCACCCTTTTAAAATTTTGTAAGGTCTAAATCTTACACGACCATAATTTTTTTATATTACTAACATAATGTTTTAATATAGAAAAGTAGTATTTAGAGTTAAAAAAAAAAATAAAATTTTTTTACCTACATATTTTTGAAACCCCAAATCTGAAAAACTGCTCTATTTAAATATTTCCTTATAATATTTGGAGGAAATTTCCACCTTGCAGCGTGAGTGCAGTATAAAATGTAGACACAGTCTACACTGTACATGCTGAGGTGAGAATTTTTAGAAAAATATTTCCTTCTTTCTACTTTAACACTATACCTTTCTTTCAATTCTAACAATACCCAGTTCTCCTATTACCTTTCCTTGCAGTGTGAGTGCAGTAGAAAATGTGGGCTAGGTCCACACTGTACATGCTGGGGAAAAGTTTTAGGATAACTGTAAGCATCTTTTTCTTCAAAAAAAAAAAAAAAATCGAAATTCCAAATCGTACAGTGTGAGTGCAGTTGAAAATGTAGGCCAGGTCTACACTGTAAATGCTGCGATTTTGAATTTCAGTACTTACACATTTAATAATGCAAGTACTGTTTCATTTCGACTTTTTTCTTTACAGCGTGAGTTCAGTATAAAAAGTAGGCACGGTCTACACTGTACATGCTGGGGAAATTAGTCTAAATGAAACATTTCACTTTCCTATCTATTCTTATCTATCAAATAGAGCTAGCTAAAAAATTATTGTTTCTTTTCTAAATTTTTCTATCTATACAATAACACCAGGAATTTGCATTATATATTGGACCTTAAATATAAAAGTACAAATTTATTTGAAATCAATAAAAAAAAAAATAAAAATAAAAATAAATAAATAAAATATATATAAATAAAATATCTTATATATTTCTAAAAATTAATAAAGCTAAAAAGGAAATTTTATTCTCGAAAAGAAAATCCTTATAATATTTAAAAACAAAAATATATATAATAATATTATAATATTATAAAAAAAATAAAATTAAAAATATTTATATACATAAATATATATATATATATATATATATATATATAACACAGAAAAAATCCTTTTAGGTTGGAAAAAATATATTTTTACACGAATAAACAACCAATACACAAAAAAGAAATGGCAAACCCAAATCTGTATATAGTGCCAGAACACTTAGAGCTAGAAGAACTCAAATATGAATATGACCGAAATCAGGTTATTTATTCTGACCCGAAATCCTTAGATATTTTAAAAGACTGTTTAGCTCGCGAATCGGCAGATCCAACCACAAGACTACTAACGGGCGCAAGCAATAATACCCCTTTTACCCCTGAACAAATTAATAAAGCAATAAAAGAAGCTAAAAAAGTGATAAAACAAGCAAAAACGTCACTAGCAACCCCTGTTTTAGAAAATTTAGCACCCTTATTAAGTAGACTAACTCACCATAAGTATAAATTAGTAGATTTAATAACAGAAGGTAGTAAAGAAGAACCTACAATACTAGACGTTATATCAAATATAAAAGAATATACAGAAATATTGGTAGTGGAAGTAAATAAATTGTTCGACAAAACCCAAACAAAAGGCAGAGAATCAACGTCTGGAAAAATTGATCAAGTCCTCGAAGAAAGCCTAATCAGCCCATTTGCAGATATGTCACTAACTGAAAATGAAGAAGAAAACAGGAAGAAACAAGGAGCAGTAAAAAAAATAATAAGTGCTCCAGGATCATTATTAGATACAGAATCTGCAACTAATGACGAAAGAGTACATTCCAGGAAAGCAGGAAACTACCAAAAAGACAGGAACTTAGAAATAAATATGACTTCTTGGAGAAACCCACTAAATAGAATAAACTTTCCACCCCTTGGTAAAAAAGACTTTGTAGGGTTTTCAAGAATAAATAAAGAAGGGGATAACGTGAATTTAAAAAAAGTTACGAACCCCAACAAAAAAGGAGCCCAACCCGAATTAGTAATGAATAAAAACCTCGAGTTCCCTATACAAACACGAAACAAACTACCAGAAAAACAGGTAGAAAAAGTTCAAGAAGAACCCATGGCTTGTATAATGGCCATGATAGAAAATCTCGAAAGAAAAATTCAGCCAGTTTTGACAGATTATCTGTCAAAACAGCCAACACCTCAAAATAAACACCAAAGGTCCATAAGCCCTAGCAATTCGAGCACCACTTCTTCAACAGAAATTCTTCCCAATAATAACGAAAGAAGACATTCAAGACCTCCTTCTACGAGACCCCTAGGATCCCATAGCGGACATTCAAGGTCAGGCGGTTCACATCAATTACGGTCTAGTACCCGAGTAAGAGACACTAGGTCCCCGGCCCGAAGACAAGCCCACCTACCAGCCGAACGAAATGAAAACCGAGACAGGCGTCGCGTATATCAACGAGAACCCAGATACACTCGGGAACTGGATTTAAAAAAACGGTTCGGTTTATTCTTTAATGGGGACGAAGTTGAAAATTTCGTAAAAGATGTGGACAATCAAAGAATTGACCACAATATTTCGGACAGAGTACTAATAAACAACTTCCACCAACTCCTAGACCCTACGGTAAAAAAGTGGTACTTCGTGTATTTCAGAACTCACGACAAACAAGATACTACCTGGAGGACCTTTAGTTCAGCCCTCATAAATGAGTACGCTGATGCCCTGGACGAAGACCTCAAAATCACTGAATTAATAACTAGAAAGCAAAAATTGGGAGAAACTTGGCGAGAATATATTCAAGCCATGATTGCGCTTAACCAAAAGTTAGAAGAACCGTTAAGCGAACGCCGCCTGACCAATAGAATAAAGCTAAATGTAAGAAGGGAATATAAAGAACCCTTACAGGCGACTGAAATTGAAGATTTGACAACACTTAGGTCAAAGTTTCGAATGATAGACGCAGGTCGAGATGTGAAATCGTCATACAGGTCATATCACGATGAACATAATTACCCAAAACCTGGATATGACAGAAACAGATACAGGGTACAAGAGGTCCAGTATGAAGACGAATACCCTTACGAAGAATATTATGACAACGAAAATTATGAAATAGAGGCATTAAATAATACAACTAAGCAGCCATATTTCAATCCTGGCAACATAAAAAAGAAATATGAGGAGCCACCTAAACAAACAAGACCAGCCACCCCTGAAAATAATTTAAGATGCTGGAACTGCGAAATGCCAGGACATGCATATATGGACTGCACCGCAAATTTCAGAAGAATTTTCTGCTACAAATGCGGAATGGCAAACGAGGTTTCCCCTACTTGCAGAAATTGCAAAAAAACAGTTCGTTTTCAGGGAAACTGAATCCCCAATCTGTAGCGAGGCCACCTACAGATTACAATCCAGGCCAAAACTTTAATTTATTAAATAATAAAAATTCAGATAAATTAGAAAATATAGATAACCCTATAGAAAATAAAAAAGAAAATCTTATTGAAGAATCCAACGTTAAAGAAAAACAAATAACCCAAATACTAAAAAGAACCGAAAACAAAGAAATCACAAAAAAAGAAAAAAAACAATGGCCTCCATATCATATCAGAAAACAAAGATATGATATGAAACGAGCCGAAATAATCACTTTTAACAGTTTAAGTGAAGTAAGATTAAATATTAACAAATTCACAAAATCAAAAAGAAACAAAGTAAAAGCTTGTCGCGAAAATAAATTTTATAAAAATGTCAAAGAAGATAAAAAGAAAATTCTTTCTTCTGTAATAAAAATCCCAAACGATAATAGACCCTACGTAAGAATTCAAGTAGGAAAAGTAAACCTAGAGGGATTATTAGATTCAGGAGCATCTATTTCCTGTTTAGGAAAGGATAAAAGATGGCTAACTGAAAATACAAATTTTAAATTAAACAAAATTTCAGAATCTGTAACAACCGCGTCCGGTAATAAAACCGAAATAATAGGATACATCTTAGTACCTATTTGTTTTAATAACATATCCAAAATTTTAAAAATTCATGTCGTTCCTAAGTTATCGCAAGAACTTTATCTTGGAGTTAACTTCTGGACAGCTTTTAACTTGGCCCCCCAAATTTTTAATCCAGTCTCAGAAATTTCTGAAACGGACCCAAATTTACATCCTTTAAATGTCAAAGAAAAATTAGAATTAGATTCTATAAAGAAAATGTTTCCATCATATACTATTGAAGGGTTAGGGTGTACTCATTTAGAACAACATGTTATAGACACAGGGGATAATGAACCAATTAAACAAAAACATTATCCAATTTCCCCTGCCATACAAACCCTAATGTACGCCGAGGTAGATAGAATGCTAAAGATGGGCGTAATAGAAGAAAGCAATAGTGCTTGGACTTCGCCAGTAGTACTCGTTAGAAAACCAGGAAAGAACCGTTTATGTTTAGATTCGCGAAAAGTGAACGATTTGACAAAGAAAGACGCGTATCCTTTACCCAACATTCAAGGACTGCTTGCGAGAATAGACAAAACCAAATACATTAGCAGTATAGATTTAAAAGACGCTTTCTGGCAGATTCCCTTAGAAAAAGATTCGCGGGAAAAAACTACGTTTGCAATCCCCGGTAGACCCCTTTATCACTTTACACGAATGCCGTTTGGACTCTGTAACGCAGCTCAGCGTATGTGTCGGCTTATGGACAAGGTAATTCCCCAACATCTGAAAGAAGAAGTAAAAGTTTACCTGGACGACTTAATGGTCGCCACCGAAAGTAAAGAACGCCACTTTCAACTTCTAAAAGAAGTTGCAATAGCCTTGAGAAAAGCAAATCTCACCATTAATGTTGAAAAATCTAAATTTTTCATGAAAGAGATAAAATACTTAGGATATTTAATTGGCGCGAACGGGACAAAACCAGACCCAGGGAAAATAACCGCAATTTCTGAATACCCTGAGCCCAAAACCCTTAAACAAACAAGACGTTTTCTAGGAATGACTGGATGGTTTCAGCGTTTAATTCCAAACTACTCTACCATAGTCTCACCCATTACAGATTGCCTTAAAACAAAAAATTCAAATAATAATAAATTCAATTTCACAAATGAAGCTAGAAAAGCTTTCATAAAAATTAAAGAAATTCTAATCTCTGAACCTGTTTTAGCCCCCCCTGATTACGGAAAACCCTTTTTCATACAAACTGACGCAAGCCAATCCGGAATTGGAGCCGTTCTCTTCCAATATGACTCCGAAAATAATGAACACCCTGTAGCTTATATGTCAAAAAAGTTTAATGACACGCAAACCCGCTGGGCAGCTACAGAACAAGAATGTTACGCAGTAGTTGAAGCTATAAAAAAATTCAGGATGTACGTAGAAGGAGTAAAATTTACCGTACTGACTGACTGCGCTTCTCTTCAGTGGTTAATGAAGTGTAAGGACCACCACGGCAAGCTTTTTCGATGGTCCTTAAAACTTCAAGCTTTCGAGTTTGACGTACAACATAGATCCGGAAAAAAAAATGTTGTGGCGGACACACTCTCTCGTTCATTTGGCATAGAGGAAATATCAGCTCGTAGTCCAGACTTAGACCTAAATTCTAGAGCCTTCGAATCCGAAAATTACACAGAAATTAGAGAAGCTATTGAAGACAATAGTGATAAACTTCCAGACCTCAAGATTATAGGAAACAAAGTATTTAAAAGGGTAGAGTACAGAAAAGAGCAGGAAGTACCAGAAATTAACCTATGGAGACTTTGGGTTCCTGACGAACTAGTAAATGACGTCATAAAGAATAATCACGATCCTCCCCATTCAGCTCATGGCGGACTAGGAAAGACTCTTCATAAATTACGAACAAAATATTTTTGGCCAAGAATGTTTACTGATGTAAAAAAATATATTTCTAATTGTACAATTTGCAAAGAAACTAAACCTTCTAATCAAATTTTAAGACCTCCTATGGGCAATAAACCTATACCAGAAAGACCCTTCCAAAATTTATATATCGACTTTTTAGGCCCATATCCAAGATCAAAATCGGGAAATACATGTATCTTTATAATACTAGATTCTTTTTCAAAATATGTGATAATAAGACCATTAAGAAAGGCGACATCAGCTAACGCTATTAAAGTGTTAGATGAAGCTTTCAGTCTGTTTGGCTGTCCAGAATGTATTTTAAGCGATAATGGAACACCACTTATTTCGAAAGAATTCAAATCCTATTTAAAAAATTATGATATAGAACATAAACTAACAGCTTTCTATTCCCCACAAGCCAACGCGAGTGAAAGGGTTAATGGCTCAATTCTTAATGCCATAAGAGCCTACATCGATGACCAACAATATAACTGGGATGGTGAACTTAACAGTGTATGTACAGCTCTTCGCGCTAGCGTACATGAAGCGACCGGAATGTCTCCTTATTATGTTCTGTTTGGACAGCATATGATTACCCATGGTAGTTCCTTTAAATTACTTAGGGAATTACACATGTTAGAAGCAGAAGATATAGATATACTACCCCCTCCGGGATCCTTTCAAATCATAAAGGATATAGTAAAGCGTAATTTAGAAAAAGCAAGGGAAAAAGGAAGAAGATTGTATAATAGGAAGTGTAAAAATATCAAATATAAAATAGGTCAAATGATATATAGGAGAAATTTTGCACAAAGTGACTTCAGTAAACACTTCAATGCAAAATTAGGAAAAAAATTTATACCCTGCGTTGTTCTCAGAATTATAGGAAATAGTATCTATGAAGTTAAGGACCTCAGAGGAAAGAATATAGTAGGTCGTTATCATGCTAAAGATCTTAAAACCTGAAATAATAAAAACAAAAATAAAACTATCATACATTAGAAAAACGAATATTAACAAAAATATAAAATCAAACATACATTCCAAAAAAAAAGGATATTTTTTTACACATTTTGCTTAAATAACTAATTAATGATTTAAAAAATTAAAAAGTTTTTTCTTTTCCATTAAATTTCCAATAAATTTCCAATAAATTGCCCATAAACAATTCAATAGAAAGAGAAAGAAAATTTTCTCTAAATTTGTTTATACTTTTATATACTTTATATATATAAATAATTAAAAATCAAAATTAAATAAAAACGATTTTTTAGTTTAATTCCAATAATCAAACTGTAGAAAACTTATTATATTTTTTTAAATAAACACTGTAACAAATTATTGTTTAAATAATATAAACATTTTTTGTAACTAAAATATATAAAAAAAAAAAAATAAAAAATATAAAAAAAAAAAATAAAATAAAATAAAAAAATAAAATTATATACAAAAAAAAAATATACAAAAAAACAATATATACAAAAAAAAATAAATAAAAAAAAAAAAAAATACAAAAAAAAACTATTATTCAAAAAAAAAAAAATTATATTATATAATACAAAAAAATTTATACAAAAAAAAAAAAAAATCAAACAAACCAAAAAAAAAAAAAAAATTTTTTTTCTTAAATATAAAAAATTTTAAAAATAAGGGTAAATATAAGAAATTAAATATAAGAATTCATATATATAAACATAAGTATGCATAAATACATAATAAACATATGCAAATATTTCTTGAGCTGATTCTGGATTTCTATGTCCTAGATGACTCAGCCTATTAGTTTCTTTCTTCTTTCTTCAATTAACAAATTTATTGTAGCCTTGTTTTATTTAATCTATTATCTATATTTCAAAAAAAAAAAAAAAAAAAAAAAAAAAAAATTTATTGGATATATTAATAACTTTTTATATTCTCTTAACTGGCTTTTACTTTTCTTTGGGAATAAAATAACTTGGTGATGGACTTCACTAAATTTATTCTTTATAATTTTTTTTTCAGATGGAAAATAATTCAATGCCAGTTACAGAAGAGTTTTGTGAAGCACTGCTTGAACAGTTTGCTTATCACGATCCAAACTTTACCGCTCCTGATCTCAAGTGGTACACCGAAGACCAGGGTCCGAAACCCTTAAACATTAATAAATTTTTAAAAAGAAAAAGGAGCATAAAACCACACATTCCAGTGGTAACCACTCCTCCTAAGTTACAAAAACTAGTCCCTCCAGTAATAGCCAGAGTACCTGATGAGGAAGGCCTTAACCCTCCTGCCACTCTAAAAGCACTATTCGAAGGAGTGGAGGTTAAGCCAGTAAAAAAAGGTGCTAAATATCGAAATAAACAACAAGGCCCTTTTTCTATGATTCAGGTGACTAAAACAGATAAAAAGGCTACTCTTAAATGCTTGAAAACTGGATCGGTGAAACTAGTAGATTTCACCACAAATGTGGTAAAAATATTCCCAGGTACCACGGAGAAGCGGGATAGTTCGGCCTCGACCAATTACAAATCCAGCGGTAAGTGATGAGACTCTTTATCTCAGGGTCGGCTTCAAGCCCCACTTTTATTTATTTTCTTTCTCTATATTTTTTTTTCACCTTCTCTTTTTCTAGTTTCAATCGACCACCTTCTGTGCGTTCGATTGAACCTATTTTGTTACCGTGAAGGTTTACTTTTTTCTTTAAGGTTTAAAAATTTGTCAATTGATTTTTAAATGTGTAATTTTGTTTATATTACGATAGGTCATGATTTTATATTAATTACCTTTTAAAAATAAAAATAAGTTCATATAAAATCAATAACAATCAAAAAATGCATAATTGACAAATTTTTACCCTTATTGATTTTTATATGCAAAATGAATTTTGTATGAAATTGTTTTTGTAAATAAACTTTCAAAAATCATATAAAAGCACAACGATTTACAAAGGTAGTTTCATATTTCATTATGCATATGAAAAAAAAGGTAAGCTTTCTTTTTATGTTTTTTTTTAGGTTGTATAATCTTGGCTAAGTGAGCACACTGGCCAAGACTATATAATCCTAACCCCCTTTTCTTTAGGTGCCGGAATCTGCCATCCGAGGTTGCAGTGGATTTATTCCACTGGCTAAGGATGACAGATCCAGCAAAGGTTAATATCAGAAGTTAGCAGGTTCTCGCCGCTTCTGATATAAACCCAAAACCACCCGCTCCTAGTGGAGGATTCTTGACCCTTTCCAAGAATCCGAAGCTAGGACAAAACCAGTCGCCACCTGGATGCTACTGCTCTGGAGTGGATCTGTAGGTTAAAACATATTGTTTTGACCTGAGGATTCACTGTAGATGTAGAAGTTTCCAGTACATGGTATGCCACCTGGTTTAGCCCTTCTAAACGCCAATCTTAGGTCAATACAACGTATTAACCTGGTGATTGGCTATAGAAGTTGGAAATTCCAGATCATGGTGTACTGAGAACCCCTGGCTCTGTGAGCAAATCTAAGGCCAAAACAATGGATTAGCCTGGATTCGCCACAGATACAGGAGACTTAGCCCATGTACGTCTGGCCATGCACCTGTTCTGATCGACTCTTGGTTAAGCCCCGAGCCTACGAGAAATCGTGGCTTAGGATTTAACTAAAGAGGCAAACATACCAGGTTGCATAAGTGATAATCTCAGGTCATTCCTTGGATCTAACCTCTCGCGCGGGCTCTGGTTAGACCAAGAATAGCGTAAAATGACCCAAGATTACCACTAAACTGGTTATGCATGCACCACATACAGAGAATTCTAGGCAATTTTGTACAAATGAAAATAAAAGAATAAAATTAAAAACTCTCAACTTTATTTTAATTTATTTTAAATCAATAAAAAAATGTTCTATCTTGTATCAATTTGGTTAAATTTAAACCTTTTTTTTTTTACTCTTTTCTCTTTGAAAATTTATTTTTTTTAGTCAAATTTTTGACCAAATAAAACCAAAGATATTAACTCATTCTTTAATGACATCAAATTCCTAATAAAATAACATATAATTCAATAATTTTATTCTTATTCAAACTAAATAATTATACATTATTTTTATTGCAAATCTTCTAGTACTTCTAGAAATATCTGGATAATTATTTTCAAAAAAAAAATTTAAAAATATGTTGAAAAATTTTACTTCATTTTGAAGTTAAAATATTGGTAAAATACGACCAATATAAAGAAATTTTATAAATCAAAAAAAAAAAAAAAAAATTTACGTTTGTACAAGATTGGGTAAAAGCCTCTGCGTATATGTATACATATATATATGTGGTGGAAAACAAAATTCCTAAATTTCTTTTCTAACAAAAAAATTTTACTAATTTTCTTTTCTAAAAATCTTAAAATTAATCAACATAAAATATAATTATTCTTATATCCACCATGACAATTTTTTTATTTTACTTTTCTTTTTTTTCTTCTTCTTCATATTTCATTATGCATATGAAAAAAAAGGTTAATGAATTTTATGCAACGACCACTCAAACCTAAGAGATATCATCAAAAAAACAAATATCATCTTATGGGTCAACTTCAAAGAAAAAAATTATAATTAACAAAAAAAAAAATTTTTATTATATACAAAAACAATTATATATGTATATATATATAAAAGCAAAAATTATACATACAAAATTAAAACATGTATAAAATATATGTATAAAAATACATAATGATTCAAATATTTTTCTTAATGAAAATAATAAATAAATAAAAAAAGAAAAATAAAATTTGTAAATGAAAAATAGTTCATTTACCCTACAAATTAAAGAAAAAAAAAAAAATTATAAATTTATCTTTCAAAAATTTTAAAAATTTTTATGTAATAAAAATTTTATATATATGCATAAATGCATAACTAAACAAAAAAAAAATAAATAAATAAAATATTTTGTTTTTACCTATTCAAAAAAAAAAAATTGTAAAAATATCTGATGTACATAATCAAGAAACATATTTTTAATTGTACTAGTTTAAAATAGAATTGTCGCTTATAATTTTTTTGTAATAAAATCGTTCAAAAAAAAAAAAAAAAAAAACAAATATGAATTTTTCTGAATAAAAATAATTTTCAGGTCCCTTATATATGCAAAATTCCGGTGTTAAGCTCCGGCTATAGGTGGCAGAAGCCACGAGCCGAAGAATGACTAATTAGTCATTTAGGTTTTGTAATATTTTTTTTTCTGTATTGGTCGGGGTTTCCAAAATATATTCCTTCTTTTGTTTGCAAGTAAAAATGTGATAAATAAGAAGTATTTATCATCATTATACCTTCCCAATCTTTTATTTTACTTTAAGACATCCGACATTTTTTTGTTATGAGAACACTGGTGTTCACTGTCGCGTACCCACCCAACGGCGAGCTTAGTCCAGGCCTATGAACAGGATGTCTAAGACAGTGGACTCGGCACCAGAGAAAATTCGGCATGTAGAGCACTTTCTTTTGCCTCTACGTCAGCCACTTTCCTTTTTATCATAATTTCTGTTATGATAAGGTTTTCTTTAAGTTCATCTTGAACTTACATACACTATTGTTGTATTTTATACGACCCCGGTTTTAATCATCTTCGTAGTTTTATTTCATCTTATTAAATAAAACTATATTAAAATAAATCATAACAAATCCCAATTTATTTTCGGGTGCTTTCATAAAAAAAAAAACTCTTTAAAAAAATAATTTGCATTTGTATTTGAAAAAGTACCCAAAATTATAATCCACACTAAAAACTCCATACATTTTTCAATCCCAATTTATTTTCGGGTGCTTTCATAAAAAAAAAACTCTTTAAAAAAATAATTTGCATTTGTATTTGAAAAAGTACCCAAAATTATAATCCACACTAAAAACTCCATATGTTTTTTCAAAAAGCTTTGAAAGCTCACTCCGGAGTGATGGAGTGGCCCAGAAAATGTCCATATATATTTTATATAGAAAAAGCTCTTTCTTCACTCCGGAGTGGCCCAGAACCTACATATCTATACTACTAATAGCCCTTCTCTGAACTTTGTTCAGGTACTCAAGATGGGTTTTAGAGCACAGCCCATATATGTGAATTATATACTAATTTCGGCCGTATGTAGGATTTGTAAATATTTAAAAGATCAGAGGGGGAAAAGTATTGTTTACATCTTTTTAGAAAACCAAGGCATTTCGCTGCGTTTTTTGCCGTTTCGAAAATATGATCCTTCCAACTTCAATACTTTCGCCTTGAAAAGAAAATTGGGGATTAAAAGTTGACAGTTTTCTAGAAATAAGGCAGCATTGGGTTTTGGATGCGTTGAACTCAACTCTGTTGAGAAGACCCCATTGTGAAATTTTAGAAAGGTCGTGATTTATGCTACTTTGTAGAAAATTGCGTTTCGTAGCAACAGCAGTTGAAGATGCTGATTTCCTATTAATAAAATCGTAGCATGCTACCAGGTTACTGTCATCGGCGAAGCTGTGGATGGGGTTGAGTGTTGATTTCAGAAGATCGTCGATGAAAATTAAAAAGAGGGTTGGGGAGAGAACACACCCTTGTGGTACACCGGAATTGATATTAAAAATATGTGACGTAGCCATTCACAACAGCACGAATAGAACGACCAGACAAAAAGTTGCTGATCCAGTTGACAAAGGCTGATCCTAGACCCATTGATTTAACTTTAGAAATCAATGCCGGGTGCCAGACTCGATCAAAAGCCTTAGCTATATCCAAAGCAACAACACAAGCCTCACCGGAATTGTGAAGACTGACGTTGAGCTTGTGGGATAGATGTGTCATCAGGTCACCAGTCGGTCTATTCGTACGGAAACCATATTGCTGGTCACTTAGCAATTTGTTACATTCAAGGTATTTTTTGACTTTATTGTTAATAAGGGATTCCATTACTTTGGAAAGAATAGAAGTCAGCGCAATGGGCCTGTAGTTGGAGGGATCGCACTTATCGCCTTTTTTTGGAATAGGCTGAACATGCACAACTTTCCACTTGGTGGGGTAAATGCCAAGTGAATATGAAAGATAGAAAAGGTTGCGCAGAGGTTTAGCTAGAACAGAGCCAGTATGCTTTAGGACCACAGCCGGAATACCATCAGGGCCAGTTGACTTTTTCACATTCAGATTTTTTAGAGCTTTTAAAACAGCACGTTGCCTAAAGTAAACTCTTCCAAAAGAAGAGTTTACTGGTGGCAATACAGGTGGATTTTGAGCTGAAGCTGCGAGTGTTGAGTTTTGACTAAAAAGTTTAGCAAACAAATTAGCCTTCTCACCCGAATCTGATATGATCCGGTCACCATCTACAAGGGGAGGAAAAGATGAAGGCGAACAAAAGTTTTGTTTAACACTTTTAGCGAAGCTCCAAAAGCTTCTGCTATTTTTAGGAAGGTTTAATATTTCTTGACGCTTCTCTGGGTAAACAAAGCCTTCTGCTGACAACAAATCTTACTGCATCTGATTTATTATTCACAATAACAAAAATTTTACACAAACAAAATACATTAGAAATTTGAAATTCTGAATTTGAGAATTTTTTCGGGCGATGGCCTAATGTTAACAAAATATTGAATTGCATTTAAGATTGCATTACGATGCGGCATTAAAAAGCTCGTGGTGACACTTGAATAGGCCCATCAAATTTCGTATATATAACATAGAAAAATATGTTGGGGCTATTCAAGTGCTATGGGGTGTATTTGAAAAAAATATATAGGGTCGATGAACCACTTATTGTTAGTTTAAGGAATTTTCAGTGTTCTAAAATTTTTTTAAATCAAACTAACTGTTAATGTTGCATAAAAAGTTATTTGATAAAAATCAAGGTTTTTTAATATTAAATAAATTGTCATTTTCGGAATCGTATTTTCATTGAAAAAATTTGTGAAAACTCTTCATTTTCTCAATTTATCCATTTTTCACCACTTATTGTTAGTATGTTCCTCTTATTGTTAATAAAGGTACCACTATTGTTACAAATTTTTTTATAACTATAAATCATTAAATTTCCAAATAAAGATAACAATAGTTTTGTTTAACTTAAATAAGCTTTATTTTTTTATTTCTAAAGCCCGGGTGTCGTTAAAACAAATTTAGCAACAGAACAGAATCAGCGACAGAAAAATTTATTCTACCACTGAAATTCTGGTCAGAATCTCATGAGTTTGCTGCATTTAAAACAGAAACAGAATCAGAATCAGGATCAGCGCAGCTTTGAAATTTGTGCTCGAAAATATAAAAAAAATAAATTAAATATATAAAACGTAAATAAACAAAGACAAAAAAAAAATTAAATTAAATTCAATTGACATTCTGGCAACAGAAACAGAAACATAAAATAACCTCGTTTGAGGTTATTCAAATTCTGTGGACAGAATGAATTTTTCTGTCGCTAAATTCTGTTGTAAAATTTTGTCGCAGAATAAATTCTGTTCAAATGTATGGGATTCTGTTTCTGTTGCTAAATTCTGTTTTAACGACATCCCAGCTTAAATGAAATTAATTTTGAAATTTAAATGAAATAAATCAAAAATGATTTTATTCAGTTTTAAATAATGAAAGAAAACTTAAGCTAATGAAAAGTCAAAATTGATTTAAATAGTGATTGTAATTCAGTATCATTATGTCAGCTGCTTTTATTTTAATAAATAAAAATAATTTAAAATTGATAGTCAGTTCCAGTTGCATTAAAACTTTCGAAATTTGATAATAAATCGGCCTCAATAACTTTAAGTTTTTTCTATCTATTTTCTTAGTTTTAATAATTTTTGGTTTTTTGTCGGTTCTGGTTTTTTCCATGTTTTTGTTGTTTTGTCTTTTTTCACTTGCTTTTCTTGCTTTTCTGCATCATTTCCCAAAATTGAATAAAATCCTACGTGACTTACAAATTCTTTTGGACCCTTTCCTTTTAATTATGAAATGGTGGTGTAAGATACATGAAATTTTTACTAGCTTATATTTGGGCAAAACGTTTTTTACGGCCTCTATTGCTTTCTCTAACGATAATTAATCTTATTAACACGGTTTAATTTTTCTTTTGATGGTTGTTTTCGTCGTATCGACGCCATTTTCCCAGAAAGAACATTTAAAAAAATTAAAAATTTTCACTAACAATAAGTGGTAATTTAAGCAAAAAATTGTTCCCACTTATTGTTACAATCAGTAATACGAATGAGAACAAAGTTTTCATTAATTAATCATTACGTTCTAAATGTTAAAACTAAAAATTCGAATAAATAGTAAGATTTTATTTGCTAATTAGAAAATGTTGTTGCCTTGTTAAATTGTTAACGAAAATGAAAATTGCAAAACTAATTTAAAAAATTTCTTTTTTCTCGTTACAAAATTATTCACTCTCCCACTGAAATTATGAATGTGTGTAAAAAAGAAAATATAAATTCCCTGATGTGACCGAAAAAGAACCATAAAATCACCAAAAATTCAGTAAAATTTTAGGTAAGGTTAGTCTACGTCTTTTCTCGCATTAATGTTTAAACTGTTTTAATTATTGCAATGAAAAAAGGTACTTGATAAGAAAAAAAACGCCAAGAAAACAAATTTTATAGTTTGAATCAGACAGGATTCGACCCGGCAACCTCAGTATTGCTCATTTTTTGGTTAACTTTTTGGTAACAAAGAGAGTATTTTGGTGAAATTTTAGTGAATTTTTACTCAAAAAGAACAAAAAATATAAATATATATATATATATTTTGTAACATTTTTGTTACTTATTTCGGTTAAAATGAACTATTTGGTAATTTTTCAGGTTACCAAAAAGCTTAACAAAAATCTACAAATATTTTTGGTTAAACTTTTGGTTGTAAATAGTGTATTAGTTAAATTTTGGTGAATTTTTGGGTTAATAAAAATATTTTATAAATTTTAAGCATATTTAGTAAAATTTTGGTAAATATTTTGGTTAAAGACAGTTAATTGGTAAATTTCCTGGTTACCAAAAATCAACCGAAAAATTTTACGTTTTTACGTTTTTTGGAAAAAATTCGAAATAATTAAAATATTTAATCAATTAACCCCTTGAAGTTTTAATTAGTTAAATAAATTGCTATAAATAAAGTTCTATTGAAAATTTTTTTAATATTGGGAAAAATTTCTTTTAAAGTAAATTACAATTTCAATATCATTCCAAAAAACAATTTCTGAGCAGTAAGAAGAATCTAACAAAGCTAAACAAACTTAACGTAATAGTCATGAAGTTATGGACATGCATTGCTTTAATTTTATCGGTGTGCCTCAATGGTATTTTTGAAAATTCAGTAAAATTATATTTAAAATGAAAAATGTTTCTAAATGTGGTAGTTAACAATTTTAATCATAAATTTTTTCAGTCCACGCAGACCAAGGTTTATTCAAGACATTCGGAGCGATACAAAAATGTGAAAATAATCTGGAGGAACAAATAACATGTAAGAATTATATAGTTAAATTAAATTTCTGAAATAAGAATTATGTTAATTTGTGGTAATGTGAAAAAAGTATAGTTATTGAATTTTTTTTAACTCTATGTTTTATCACAATACAAGTAACGATATTTAGTAAAAATTAGTAAAAATGTAGAAAAAACATCTAAAAACCATATATTGTGACAAAGTCAAGCCTACGGTAGTTATTTGCATCAGAGTCTAACAGAAAGCCGGGTAGAAGCAACAGAACATGAACTAAAGAAAAAGTTTAATTTAAGACCTAAGTAAATATCAGTATTGTTTTTGAAATAAAAAAACAATATTTAGCACTCAAAAAAATTATTCAACTTTTATAAATTGAATTTACATAAATATGTATGAGGAACGATACTATAAGAATATTACTGTTAAAAAGACGAGAGAAAGCATATAAGCATAAATATATGCTTAATTCTTTCCTTATTTTGTGTAAAAAACAGCAATCTGAATTGAAAAAAATAATAATTATTATTATTATTATTATTATTATTATTATTATTATTATTATCATTATTATTATTATTATTATTACTAGTCGATCCCGGCGCGAACTTTGTTTCACGCTAGCCTAGTCTTTATTAATAAGAGTTATGGTCTTGAATTCATACAAAAATAGCAAAGAAAAAGTACTTCCCCTGTTTCCCGATATTTCTAATTTTTAGGCACATTCACCAATTTTTTTTCTTTATAAACCTTATTAGGACTTTTACGAATATTCAAAAAAAATTAGGTTCAGCCGTTCTCAACTGATGCACTTACCAACGAACAGCATTTAATTATTATTTATATAGAATATTATTACTATAACACTTATTAATATTATTAGATATTACTTTTTTATAATGAAAATTTATTATTTTTAAGTTGATTATGAAGGAAGTGGACCTAAAACTTGGATTCCAGTACCAAAATATTTGAAATGCTTTTCACTAAGCATCAAATCTGAAAAATTTTACGCAATTTATACAGCCACTTTTAATTGCAACAATGTCATTGGAAAGTACAATATTTTTCTTAATAATTCGAACAGTGGAATTTACAATTACGAACACAATATATTATTACCTGTTTCAACTCCAAATATTCTAAGCAAACATGAATTTCGAAGTTTATGGTTTACATGGAATGACAATCATTTAAAAGTTGGAAAACAGTACCATAACGAGTCGTTCATGGATTACCATTTGCCTAAAGAATTGAAAATAACTCACATCGGCTTAAGACACCATACGGACTTTAGAGCCATATATAGAATAAATAGTAAGTTAATATTTTGTTAAGGAAGTATTACTCATTTGTCTGAGTATAAAGGCAGCTATATATGTTCGGTAATCCTTTTAAAGTTTCGTCTAAAAAAGCATACCTGCAAAGACAAACCGTAACACGCATGATCTCTTGAACTTCCAATTTGAGTGCTGTAGAGTTAACTTGTGCAGGTAAACTGGTGCTTGGATTGCGTCCTTAATAGATAAACCCGTTAGTACAGACGGGGCTTAGCTGATAACTTTTTTATATTCGATTAGATCTCTCGAACATTCACGAGAATTTTATTTTCGGTTTTCCGAAGGGTCTTAAAAGGTTTGATTATACGTACTTGTTAGTTTAATTTTTATGTGGCATCACATAAGTACTAATATAGTTCCAATTTTTTTTTAGAGTGTTATCAATGTCCCGGCATTTCAGTCAGCTCAGCAAGCCAACAACAAGATCTACCGAAATTAGATGAGATATTTATGAAGCAGGTACATCTACTTCAAAGCCTGGAGATGTATTCACAACAGTTTAACAGTACGAAAAATGTACACTCAAAAAAAAACAACCGTTAAAGCTAACGGAAAAATCATGTGAAAGTGAACCAGTGGAAAATGTTGTTGGAAATAACAATTAAAAATTGTTGAATTTTCCGTAAAAAATAAATGTTAAAAAGTTAACGAAAACATACGTAAACTTTACGGAGTAGTCCATAAAGTTTTAAGAAATTGAAAAGTACGGAAAATTTTAAGGAAAACTCCATAAATCTTATCGATGTATGTTGTTAAAATTACTTGAAAGGAGTACCCGTAGAATTTTAATAAATTTTCTTAACTTTAAGAGATTATCCCGTAATATTAATTTTACGGACTAAATCCTTGGTACAACAAAAAAAATGTTAAAATTACGGTTTTATACTTTGTTTTTTTTTTGTTTTTTTTTGTTTTTTTTTTGTATTTTTTTTTTTTTTTTTTTTTTTTGTTTTTTTTTGTTTTTTTTTGTTTTTTTTGTTTTTTTTTTCGTTTTTTTTTTGTTTTTTTTTAGTTTTTTTTGTTTTTTTTTGTTTTTTTTTTTTGTTTTTTTTTGTTTTTTTTTTGTTTTTTTGGTTTTTTTTTTGTTTTTTTTTTTAGTTTTTTTTTTTTTAGTTTTTTTAGCTTTTTTTGTTTTTATATTATAGTTTTTATATTGTTTTTTTTTTATTTAAATGGTCATCCATCTAAGTTCTATCACAACGAGGCGTTGCTTAACCGCTTTGTTCAATGTTATGAATTCTTCCACTGAGCTATGTCAGTGATATACAACAATGTATTAAGAGACAATATAAATTCGGTTTCTATACATGCGAATTAATTTAAATTATTTATAGGGGTTAAGGAGTTTCCCGTAAAAGTATAAGAGTATCCGTAGATAATAAGGAAACATAAAACGTTAATATTTTATGGGCTTGTTATTAAAGTTTCATTAAAAAAATATGTACCATTTTTTTCGTTGAAATTAATAAATTGTTGTTAGTTTTAACAATTTCCTTGTTACTCTATCAGCTCAATCTTAAGGACTTTACTTCATCAAGTCTTACCGTAGTCCGTAGTTGAATTTTTTGATGAAACATCCGTAATACGGTTAAAAATGGTATCTTTTAACGTAAAACCCGTTGAATTCAACAACTTTTAGTGAATGAAATTTCAATGGACATAAAACATTAGCTTTTTACGGATGTTTTTTTTTGAGTGTACTCACTAAGAGTTTAATAGAATTACATTTAGATCACATTCAAAATACATATATATCTGCAAAGGGAAACCAAAGAATAATATCGAATACAAGTGACTTGGTGGATTCCGAGACAATTGCTAATTTAACGTTATTGTTCCAAAAGATTGAATTGAAATATTTGAACTCTTACGCAATACTTCAATTTGAATTACAAAATTTAAGTAATACTATAAAATAATAATTCTTCCAAATAAAAATTAACAAGTATTTAACTACTTAATTAACAAAAAAAAATGTATTTTTTTTTGTTAATTAAGTAGTTAAATACTTGGACTAAATTTTATTAGCATAATACTAACAAATTAGTATCCACCTAAACATCCTTTAATGTTATCCGTTATTGTTTATATGATGTAAGAACAATTTATAGAAAATATACTTATTTAATAACCAAAAATATAGTAATTTAGAAAATAAGTGTTTAGATTTTATTTCTAGATTATATTAAAATAATTACTAAACTATTAGCACTGTACATTTATTATCTACTATATTAACCGATTACAATGTATATATTGTATTATTTTTTATTTAACAATTCTCAAATTTAAACAAATGATATCATAAAAAAAAAGTCTTCGTTCTAAAAAATTCATAATATGCCCTCCCTCGAAAAGAATTTGGCATTTAGAATTTCAAATTCCTAATGTATTATGTTAGTGTAGATTTTTTTTTATTTTTTTTTTATTAAAGTTACCAAATCACTAGGTGGGATACCTTTTTTGCTTAAAGAAGCATGGATTTGATAATGGAAAGGAAGTTTAGACGGGATTTAAAAGTGGGATAGTTAGTAGGTAATCATGTACACTTTTCTTAAAGCGGCACAAGTCGTAAGTCAAACGTGCGCCAGCTGTCGGGAACAATTTTAATGGGAGAGCATTCCACATTCTCGAGGTGCGAACTGAAAACGAATCTCCAAAGCTCGTTCTCTCACATTTGGGAATTTTGACGAAATATGGATGTGACGTTGAAGCGGTACGAGTTTGGCGTGAAAATACTTGAAGTGGAGGAAGTAGGGCCTTTACTTCCAGGGAACACGTATCCGTTCCAACAAGGTATTTATAAAAAATTGAAAGTGAACCTACATTGCGACGGTGATTGAGTGATGTTAAAGAGCTGGTGGTTTGGTGATCGTTGATCAATCTAATAGCCCTTCTCTGAACTTTGTCCAGGTACTCAAGATGGGTTTTAGAGCACAGCCCATATATGTGAATTATATACTAATTTCGGCCGTATGTAGGATTTGTAAATATTTAAAAGATCAGAGGGGGAAAAGTATTGTTTACATCTTTTTAGAAAACCAAGGCATTTCGCTGCGTTTTTTGCCGTTTCGAAAATATGATCCTTCCAACTTAGATCGGAAGTTATTTTCGAGCCTAAAATGTCTAGGCTTCCAGATTTTCCAATACTTTCGCCTTGAAAAGAAAATTGGGGATTAAAAGTTGACAGTTTTCTAGAAATAAGGCAGCATTGGGTTTTGGATGCGTTGAACTCAACTCTGTTGAGAAGACCCCATTGTGAAATTTTGGAAAGGTCGTGATTTATGCTACTTTGTAGAAAATTGCGTTTCGTAGCAACAGCATTTGAAGATGCTGATTTGGTATTAATAAAATCGTAGCATGCTACCAGGTTACTGTCATCGGCGAAGCTGTGGATGGGGTTGAGTGTTGATTTCAGAAGATCGTCGATGAAAATTAAAAAGAGGGTTGGGGAGAGAATACACCCTTGTGGTACACCGGAATTGATATTAAAAATATGTGACTGGTAGCCATTCACAACAGCACGAATAGAACGACCAGACAAAAAGTTGCTGATCCAGTTGACAAAGGCTGATCCTAGACCGATTGATTTAACTTTAGAAATCAATGCCGGGTGCCAGACTCGATCAAAAGCCTTAGCTATATCCAAAGCAACAACACAAGCCTCACCGGAATTGTGAAGACTGACGTTGAGCTTGTGGGATAGATGTGTCATCAGGTCACCAGTCGGTATATTCGTACGGAAACCATATTGCTGGTCACTTAGCAATTTGTTACATTCAAGGTATTTTTTGACTTTATTGTTAATAAGGGATTCCATTACTTTGGAAAGAATAGAAGTCAGCGCAATGGGCCTGTAGTTGGAGGGATCGCACTTATCGCCTTTTTTTGAAGTAGGCTGAACATGCACAACTTTCCACTTGGTGGGGTAAATGCCAAGTGAATATGAAAGATAGAAAAGGTTGCGCAGAGGTTTAGCTAGAACAGAGCCAGTATGCTTTAGGACCACAGCCGGAATACCATCAGGGCCAGTTGACTTTTTCACATTCAGATTTTTTAGAGCTTTTAAAACAGCACGTTGCCTAAAGTAAACTCTTCCAAAAGAAGAGTTTACTGGTGGCAATACAGGTGGATTTTGAGCTGAAGCTGCGAGTGTTGAGTTTTGACTAAAAAGTTTAGCAAACAAATTAGCCTTCTCACCCGAATCTGATATGATCCGGTCACCATCTACAAGGGGAGGAAAAGATGAAGGCGAACAAAAGTTTTGTTTAACACTTTTAGCGAAGCTCCAAAAGCTTCTGCTATTTTTAGGAAGGTTTAATATTTCTTGACGCTTCCTCTGGGTAAACAAAGCCTTCTGCTGACAACAAATCTCACTGCATCTGATTTATTATTCACAATAACAAAAATTTTACACAAACAAAATACATTAGAAATTTGAAATTCTGAATTTGAGAATTTTTTCGGGCGATGGCCTAATGTTAACAAAATATTGAATTGCATTTCAGATTGCATCACGATGCGGCATTAAAAAGCTCGTGGTGACACTTGAATAGGCCCATCAAATTTCGTATATATAACATAGAAAAATATGTTGGGACTATTCAAGTGCTATGGGGTGTATTTGAAAAAAATATATAGGGTCGATGAACCACTTATTGTTAGTTTAAGGAATTTTCAGTGTTCTAAAATTTTTTTAAATCAAACTAACTGTTAATGTTGCATAAAAAGTTATTTGATAAAAATCAAGGTTTTTTAATATTAAATAAATTGTCATTTTCGGAATGGCATTTTCATTGAAAAAATTTGTGAAAACTCTTCATTTTCTCAATTTATCCATTTTTCACCACTTATTGTTAGTATGTTCCTCTTATTGTTAATAAAGGTACCACTATTGTTACAAATTTTTTTATAACTATAAATCATTAAATTTCCCAATAAAGATAACAATAGTTTTGTTTAACTTAAATAAGCTTTATTTTTTTATTTCTAAAGCCCGGGTGTCGTTAAAACAAATTTAGCAACAGAACAGAATCAGCGACAGAAAAATTTATTCTACCACTGAAATTCTGGTCAGAATCTCATGAGTTTGCTGCATTTAAAACAGAAACAGAATCAGAATCAGGATCAGCGCAGCTTTGAAATTTGTGCTCGAAAATATAAAAAAAATAAATTAAATATATAAAACGTAAATAAACAAAGACAAAAAAAAAATTAAATTAAATTCAATTGACATTCTGGCAACAGAAACAGAAACATAAAATAACCTCGTTTGAGGTTATTCAAATTCTGTGGACAGAATGAATTTTTCTGTCGCTAAATTCTGTTGTAAAATTTTGTCGCAGAATAAATTCTGTTCAAATGTATGGGATTCTGTTTCTGTTGCTAAATTCTGTTTTAACGACATCCCAGCTTAAATGAAATTAATTTTGAAATTTAAATGAAATAAATCAAAAATGATTTTATTCAGTTTTAAATAATGAAAGAAAACTTAAGCTAATGAAAAGTCAAAATTGATTTAAATAGTGATTGTAATTCAGTATCATTATGTCAGCTGCTTTTATTTTAATAAATAAAAATAATTTAAAATTGATAGTCAGTTCCAGTTGCATTAAAACTTTCGAAATTTGATAATAAATCGGCCTCAATAACTTTAAGTTTTTTCTATCTATTTTCTTAGTTTTAATAATTTTTGGTTTTTTGTCGGTTCTGGTTTTTTGTCGGTTCTGGTTTTTTCCATGTTTTTGTTGTTTTGTCTTTTTTCACTTGCTTTTCTTGCTTTTCTGCATCATTTCCCAAAATTGAATAAAATCCTACGTGACTTACAAATTCTTTTGGACCCTTTCCTTTTAATTATGAAATGGTGGTGTAAGATACATGAAATTTTTACTAGCTTATATTTGGGCAAAACGTTTTTTACGGCCTCTATTGCTTTCTCTAACGATAATTAACACCGTTTAATTTTTCTTTTGATGGTTGTTTTCGTCGTATCGACGCCATTTTCCCAGAAAGAACATTTAAAAAAATTAAAAATTTTCACTAACAATAAGTGGTAATTTAAGCAAAAAATTGTTCCCACTTATTGTTACAATCAGTAATACGAATGAGAACAAAGTTTTCATTAATTAATCATTACGTTCTAAATGTTAAAACTAAAAATTCGAATAAATAGTAAGATTTTATTTGCTAATTAGAAAATGTTGTTGCCTTGTTAAATTGTTAACGAAAATGAAAATTGCAAAACTAATTTAAAAAATTTTTTTTTTCTCGTTACAAAATTATTCACTCTCCCACTGAAATTATGAATGTGTGTAAAAAAGAAAATATAAATTCCCTGATGTGACCGAAAAAGAACCATAAAATCACCAAAAATTCAGTAAAATTTTAGGTAAGGTTAGTCTACGTTGCAAAAACGGGATTTCTACGTCTTTTCTCGCATTAATGTTTAAACTGTTTTAATTATTGCAATGAAAAAAGGTACTTGATAAGAAAAAAAACGCCAAGAAAACAAATTTTATAGTTTGAATCAGACAGGATTCGACCCGGCAACCTCAGTATTGCTCATTTTTTGGTTAACTTTTTGGTAACAAAGAGAGTATTTTGGTGAAATTTTAGTGAATTTTTACTCAAAAAAAACAAAAAATATAAATATATATATATATATATTTTGTAACATTTTTGTTACTTATTTCGGTTAAAATGAACTATTTGGTAATTTTTCAGGTTACCAAAAAGCTTAACAAAAATCTACAAATATTTTTGGTTAAACTTTTGGTTGTAAATAGTGTATTAGTTAAATTTTGGTGAATTTTTGGGTTATTAAAAATATTTTTATAAATTTTAAGCATATTTAGTAAAATATTGGTAAATATTTTGGTTAAAGACAGTTAATTGGTAAATTTCTTGGTTACCAAAAATCAACCGAAAAATTTTACCTAAAAATTTTTCTCGGTGAACACGGTAATGACAAAAAAATAGTTTTTACGTAATATATTGGAAAAAATTCGAAATAATTAAAATATTTAATCAATTAACCCCTTGAAGTTTTAATTAGTTAAATAAATTGCTATAAATAAAGTTCTATTGAAAATTTTTTTAATATTGGAAAAAATTTCTTTTAAAGTAAATTACAATTTCAATATCATTCCAAAAAACAATTTCTGAGCAGTAAAAAGAATCTAACAAAGCTAAACAAACTTAACGTAATAGTCATGAAGTTATGGACATGTATTGCTTTAATTTTATCGGTGTGACTCAATGGTATTTTTGAAAATTTAGTAAAATTATATTTAAAATGAAAAATGTTTCTAAATGTGGTAGTTAACAATTTTAATCATAAATTTTTTCAGTCCACGCAGACCAAGGTTTATTCAAGACATTCGGAGCGATACAAAAATGTGAAAATAATCTGGAGGAACAAATAACATGTAAGAATTATATAGTTAAATTAAATTTCTGAAATAAGAATTATGTTAATTTGTGGTAATGTGAAAAAAGTATAGTTATTGAATTTTTTTTAACTCTATGTTTTATCACAATACAAGTAATATTTAGTAAAAATTAGTAAAAATATAGAAAAAACATCTAAAAACCATATATTGTGACAAAGTCAAGCCTACGGTAGTTATTTGCATCAGAGTCTAACAGAAAGTTGGGTAGAAGCAACAGAACATGAACTAAAGAAAAGGTTTAATTTAAGACCTAAGTAAATATCAGTATTGTTTTTGAAATAAAAAAACAATATTTAGCACACAAAAAAATTATTCAACTTTTATAAATTGAACTTACATAAATATGTATGAGGAACGATACTATAAGAATATTACTGTTAAAAAGACGAGAGAAAGCATATAAGCATAAATATATGCTTAATTCTTTCCTTATTTTGTGTAAAAAACAGCAATCTGAATTGAAAAAAATAATAATTATTATTATTATTATTATTATTATTATTATTATTATTATTATTATTATTATTATTATTATTATTATTATTATTATTATTATTATTATTATTATTATTATTATTATTATTATTATTATTATTATTATTATTATTACTAGTCGATCCCGGCGCGAACTTTGTTTCACGCTAGCCTAGTCTTTATTAATAAGAGTTATGGTCTTGAATTCATACAAAAATAGCAAAGAAAAAGTTAACACCGTTTAATTTTTCTTTTGATGGTTGTTTTCGTCGTATCGACACCATTTTCCCAGAAAGAACATTTAAAAAAATTAAAAATTTTCACTAACAATAAGTGGTAATTTAAGCAAAAAATTGTTCCCACTTATTGTTACAATCAGTAATACGAATGAGAACAAAGTTTTCATTAATTAATCATTACGTTCTAAATGTTAAAACTAAAAATTCGAATAAATAGTAAGATTTTATTTGCTAATTAGAAAATGTTGTTGCCTTGTTAAATTGTTAACGAAAATGAAAATTGCAAAACTAATTTAAAAAATTTTTTTTTTCTCGTTACAAAATTATTCACTCTCCCACTGAAATTATGAATGTGTGTAAAAAAGAAAATATAAATTCCCTGATGTGACCGAAAAAGAACCATAAAATCACCAAAAATTCAGTAAAATTTTAGGTAAGGTTAGTCTACGTTGCAAAAACGGGATTTCTACGTCTTTTCTCGCATTAATGTTTAAACTGTTTTAATTATTGCAATGAAAAAAGGTACTTGATAAGAAAAAAAACGCCAAGAAAACAAATTTTATAGTTTGAATCAGACAGGATTCGACCCGGCAACCTCAGTATTGCTCATTTTTTGGTTAACTTTTTGGTAACAAAGAGAGTATTTTGGTGAAATTTTAGTGAATTTTTACTCAAAAAGAACAAAAAATATAAATATATATATATATATATTTTGTAACATTTTTGTTACTTATTTCGGTTAAAATGAACTATTTGGTAATTTTTCAGGTTACCAAAAAGCTTAACAAAAATCTACAAATATTTTTGGTTAAACTTTTGGTTGTAAATAGTGTATTAGTTAAATTTTGGTGAATTTTTGGGTTATTAAAAATATTTTTATAAATTTTAAGCATATTTAGTAAAATATTGGTAAATATTTTGGTTAAAGACAGTTAATTGGTAAATTTCTTCGTTACCAAAAATCAACCGAAAAATTTTACGTTTTTACGTTTTTTGGAAAAAATTCGAAATAATTAAAATATTTAATCAATTAACCCCTTGAAGTTTTAATTAGTTAAATAAATTGCTATAAATAAAGTTCTATTGAAAATTTTTTTAATATTGGGAAAAATTTTTTTTAAAGTAAATTACAATTTCAATATCATTCCAAAAAACAATTTCTGAGCAGTAAGAAGAATCTAACAAAGCTAAACAAACTTAACGTAATAGTCATGAAGTTATGGACATGCATTGCTTTAATTTTATCGGTGTGCCTCAATGGTATTTTTGAAAATTCAGTAAAATTATATTTAAAATGAAAAATGTTTCTAAATGTGGTAGTTAACAATTTTAATCATAAATTTTTTCAGTCCACGCAGACCAAGGTTTATTCAAGACATTCGGAGCGATACAAAAATGTGAAAATAATCTGGAGGAACAAATAACATGTAAGAATTATATAGTTAAATTAAATTTCTGAAATAAGAATTATGTTAATTTGTGGTAATGTGAAAAAAGTATAGTTATTGAATTTTTTTTAACTCTATGTTTTATCACAATACAAGTAACGATATTTAGTAAAAATTAGTAAAAATGTAGAAAAAACATCTAAAAACCATATATTGTGACAAAGTCAAGCCTACGGTAGTTATTTGCATCAGAGTCTAACAGAAAGCCGGGTAGAAGCAACAGAACATGAACTAAAGAAAAAGTTTAATTTAAGACCTAAGTAAATATCAGTATTGTTTTTGAAATAAAAAAACAATATTTAGCACTCAAAAAAATTATTCAACTTTTATAAATTGAATTTACATAAATATGTATGAGGAACGATACTATAAGAATATTACTGTTAAAAAGACGAGAGAAAGCATATAAGCATAAATATATGCTTAATTCTTTCCTTATTTTGTGTAAAAAACAGCAATCTGAATTGAAAAAAATAATAATTATTATTATTATTATTATTATTATTATTATTATTATTATTATTATTATTATCATTATTAATATTATTATTATTACTAGTCGATCCCGGCGCGAACTTTGTTTCACGCTAGCCTAGTCTTTATTAATAAGAGTTATGGTCTTGAATTCATACAAAAATAGCAAAGAAAAAGTACTTCCCCTGTTTCCCGATATTTCTAATTTTTAGGCACATTCACCAATTTTTTTTCTTTATAAACCTTATTAGGACTTTTACGAATATTCAAAAAAAATTAGGTTCAGCCGTTCTCAACTGATGCACTTACCAACGAACAGCATTTAATTATTATTTATATAGAATATTATTACTATAACACTTATTAATATTATTAGATATTACTTTTTTATAATGAAAATTTATTATTTTTAAGTTGATTATGAAGGAAGTGGACCTAAAACTTGGATTCCAGTACCAAAATATTTGAAATGCTTTTCACTAAGCATCAAATCTGAAAAATTTTACGCAATTTATACAGCCACTTTTAATTGCAACAATGTCATTGGAAAGTACAATATTTTTCTTAATAATTCGAACAGTGGAATTTACAATTACGAACACAATATATTATTACCTGTTTCAACTCCAAATATTCTAAGCAAACATGAATTTCGAAGTTTATGGTTTACATGGAATGACAATCATTTAAAAGTTGGAAAACAGTACCATAACGAGTCGTTCATGGATTACCATTTGCCTAAAGAATTGAAAATAACTCACATCGGCTTAAGACACCATACGGACTTTAGAGCCATATATAGAATAAATAGTAAGTTAATATTTTGTTAAGGAAGTATTACTCATTTGTCTGAGTATAAAGGCAGCTATACATGTTCGGTAATCCTTTTAAAGTTTCGTCTAAAAAAGCATACCTGCAAAGACAAACCGTAACACGCATGATCTCTTGAACTTCCAATTTGAGTGCTGTAGAGTTAACTTGTGCAGGTAAACTGGTGCTTGGATTGCGTCCTTAATAGATAAACCCGTTAGTACAGACGGGGCTTAGCTGATAACTTTTTTATATTCGATTAGATCTCTCGAACATTCACGAGAATTTTATTTTCGGTTTTCCGAAGGGTCTTAAAAGGTTTGATTATACGTACTTGTTAGTTTAATTTTTATGTGGCATCACATAAGTACTAATATAGTTCCAATTTTTTTTTAGAGTGTTATCAATGTCCCGGCATTTCAGTCAGCTCAGCAAGCCAACAACAAGATCTACCGAAATTAGATGAGATATTTATGAAGCAGGTACATCTACTTCAAAGCCTGGAGATGTATTCACAACAGTTTAACAGTACGAAAAATGTACACTCAAAAAAAAACAACCGTAAAAGCTATATATTCTTCCGTTAAAGCTAACGGAAAAATCATGTGAAAGTGAACCAGTGGAAAATGTTGTTGGAAATAACAATTAAAAATTGTTGAATTTTCCGTAAAAAATAAATGTTAAAAAGTTAACGAAAACATACGTAAACTTTACGGAGTAGTCCATAAAGTTTTAAGAAATTGAAAAGTACGGAAAATTTTAAGGAAAACTCCATAAATCTTATCGATGTATGTTGTTAAAATTACTTGAAAGGAGTACCCGTAGAATTTTAATAAATTTTCTTAACTTTAAGAGATTATCCCGTAATATTAATTTTACGGACTAAATCCTTGGTACAACAAAAAAAATGTTAAAATTACGGTTTTTTTTTTGTTTTTTTTTGTTTTTTTTTTGTATTTTTTTTTTTTTGTTTTTTTTTTTGTTTTTTTTTGTTTTTTTTTGTTTTTTTTGTTTTTTTTTTCGTTTTTTTTTTGTTTTTTTTTAGTTTTTTTTGTTTTTTTTTCTTTTTTTTTTTTGTTTTTTTTTGTTTTTTTTTTGTTTTGTTGGTTTTTTTTTTGTTTTTTTTTTTTAGTTTTTTTTTTTTAGTTTTTTTAGCTTTTTTTGTTTTTATATTATAGTTTTTATATTGTTTTTTTTTTATTTGAATGGTCATCCATCTAAGTTCTATCACAACGAGGCGTTGCTTAACCGCTTTGTTCAATGTTATGAATTCTTCCACTGAGCTATGTCAGTGATATACAACAATGTATTAAGAGACAATATAAATTCGGTTTCTATACATGCGAATTAATTTAAATTATTTATAGGGGTTAAGGAGTTTCCCGTAAAAGTATAAGAGTATCCGTAGATAATAAGGAAACATAAAACGTTAATATTTTATGGGCTTGTTATTAAAGTTTCATTAAAAAAATATGTACCATTTTTTTCGTTGAAATTAATAAATTGTTGTTAGTTTTAACAATTTCCTTGTTACTCTATCAGCTCAATCTTAAGGACTTTACTTCATCAAGTCTTACCGTAGTCCGTAGTTGAATTTTTTGATGAAACATCCGTAATACGGTTAAAAATGGTATCTTTTAACGTAAAACCCGTTGAATTCAACAACTTTTAGTGAATGAAATTTCAATGGACATAAAACATTAGCTTTTTACGGATGTTTTTTTTTGAGTGTACTCACTAAGAGTTTAATAGAATTACATTTAGATCACATTCAAAATACATATATATCTGCAAAGGGAAACCAAAGAATAATATCGAATACAAGTGACTTGGTGGATTCCGAGACAATTGCTAATTTAACGTTATTGTTCCAAAAGATTGAATTGAAATATTTGAACTCTTACGCAATACTTCAATTTGAATTACAAAATTTAAGTAATACTATAAAATAATAATTCTTCCAAATAAAAATTAACAAGTATTTAACTACTTAATTAACAAAAAAAAATGTATTTTTTTTTGTTAATTAAGTAGTTAAATACTTGGACTAAATTTTATTAGCATAATACTAACAAATTAGTATCCACCTAAACATCCTTTAATGTTATCCGTTATTGTTTATATGATGTAAGAACAATTTATAGAAAATATACTTATTTAATAACCAAAAATATAGTAATTTAGAAAATAAGTGTTTAGATTTTATTTCTAGATTATATTAAAATAATTACTAAACTATTAGCACTGTACATTTATTATCTACTATATTAACCGATTACAATGTATATATTGTATTATTTTTTATTTAACAATTCTCAAATTTAAACAAATGATATCATAAAAAAAAAGTCTTCGTTCTAAAAAATTCATAATATGCCCTCCCTCGAAAAGAATTTGGCATTTAGAATTTCAAATTCCTAATGTATTATGTTAGTGTAGATTTTTTTTTATTTTTTTTTTATTAAAGTTACCAAATCACTAGGTGGGATACCTTTTTTGCTTAAAGAAGCATGGATTTGATAATGGAAAGGAAGTTTAGACGGGATTTAAAAGTGGGATAGTTAGTAGGTAATCATGTACACTTTTCTTAAAGCGGCACAAGTCGTAAGTCAAACGTGCGCCAGCTGTCGGGAACAATTTTAATGGGAGAGCATTCCACATTCTCGAGGTGCGAACTGAAAACGAATCTCCAAAGCTCGTTCTCTCACATTTGGGAATTTTGACGAAATATGGATGTGACGTTGAAGCGGTACGAGTTTGGCGTGAAAATACTTGAAGTGGAGGAAGTAGGGCCTTTACTTCCAGGGAACACGTATCCGTTCCAACAAGGTATTTATAAAAAATTGAAAGTGAACCTACATTGCGACGGTGATTGAGTGATGTTAAAGAGCTGGTGGTTTGGTGATCGTTGATCAATCTAATAGCCCTTCTCTGAACTTTGTCCAGGTACTCAAGATGGGTTTTAGAGCACAGCCCATATATGTGAATTATATACTAATTTCGGCCGTATGTAGGATTTGTAAATATTTAAAAGATCAGAGGGGGAAAAGTATTGTTTACATCTTTTTAAAAAAACCAAGGCATTTCGCTGCGTTTTTTGCCGTTTCGAAAATATGATCCTTCCAACTTAGATCGGAAGTTATTTTCGAGCCTAAAATGTCTAGGCTTCCAGATTTTCCAATACTTTCGCCTTGAAAAGAAAATTGGGGATTAAAAGTTGACAGTTTTCTAGAAATAAGGCAGCATTGGGTTTTGGATGCGTTGAACTCAACTCTGTTGAGAAGACCCCATTGTGAAATTTTGGAAAGGTCGTGATTTATGCTACTTTGTAGAAAATTGCGTTTCGTAGCAACAGCATTTGAAGATGCTGATTTCGTATTAATAAAATCGTAGCATGCTACCAGGTTACTGTCATCGGCGAAGCTGTGGATGGGGTTGAGTGTTGATTTCAGAAGATCGTCGATGAAAATTAAAAAGAGGGTTGGGGAGAGAATACACCCTTGTGGTACACCGGAATTGATATTAAAAATATGTGACTGGTAGCCATTCACAACAGCACGAATAGAACGACCAGACAAAAAGTTGCTGATCCAGTTGACAAAGGCTGATCCTAGACCGATTGATTTAACTTTAGAAATCAATGCCGGGTGCCAGACTCGATCAAAAGCCTTAGCTATATCCAAAGCAACAACACAAGCCTCACCGGAATTGTGAAGACTGACGTTGAGCTTGTGGGATAGATGTGTCATCAGGTCACCAGTCGGTATATTCGTACGGAAACCATATTGCTGGTCACTTAGCAATTTGTTACATTCAAGGTATTTTTTGACTTTATTGTTAATAAGGGATTCCATTACTTTGGAAAGAATAGAAGTCAGCGCAATGGGCCTGTAGTTGGAGGGATCGCACTTATCGCCTTTTTTTGAAATAGGCTGAACATGCACAACTTTTCACTTGGTGGGGTAAATGCCAAGTGAATATGAAAGATAGAAAAGGTTGCGCAGAGGTTTAGCTAGAACAGAGCCAGTATGCTTTAGGACCACAGCCGGAATACCATCAGGGCCAGTTGACTTTTTCACATTCAGATTTTTTAGAGCTTTTAAAACAGCACGTTGCCTAAAGTAAACTCTTCCAAAAGAAGAGTTTACTGGTGGCAATACAGGTGGATTTTGAGCTGAAGCTGCGAGTGTTGAGTTTTGACTAAAAAGTTTAGCAAACAAATTAGCCTTCTCACCCGAATCTGATATGATCCGGTCACCATCTACAAGGGGAGGAAAAGATGAAGGCGAACAAAAGTTTTGTTTAACACTTTTAGCGAAGCTCCAAAAGCTTCTGCTATTTTTAGGAAGGTTTAATATTTCTTGACGCTTCCTCTGGGTAAACAAAGCCTTCTGCTGACAACAAATCTCACTGCATCTGATTTATTATTCACAATAACAAAAATTTTACACAAACAAAATACATTAGAAATTTGAAATTCTGAATTTGAGAATTTTTTCGGGCGATGGCCTAATGTTAACAAAATATTGAATTGCATTTCAGATTGCATCACGATGCGGCATTAAAAAGCTCGTGGTGACACTTGAATAGGCCCATCAAATTTCGTATATATAACATAGAAAAATATGTTGGGACTATTCAAGTGCTATGGGGTGTATTTGAAAAAAATATATAGGGTCGATGAACCACTTATTGTTAGTTTAAGGAATTTTCAGTGTTCTAAAATTTTTTTAAATCAAACTAACTGTTAATGTTGCATAAAAAGTTATTTGATAAAAATCAAGGTTTTTTAATATTAAATAAATTGTCATTTTCGGAATGGCATTTTCATTGAAAAAATTTGTGAAAACTCTTCATTTTCTCAATTTATCCATTTTTCACCACTTATTGTTAGTATGTTCCTCTTATTGTTAATAAAGGTACCACTATTGTTACAAATTTTTTTATAACTATAAATCATTAAATTTCCCAATAAAGATAACAATAGTTTTGTTTAACTTAAATAAGCTTTATTTTTTTATTTCTAAAGCCCGGGTGTCGTTAAAACAAATTTAGCAACAGAACAGAATCAGCGACAGAAAAATTTATTCTACCACTGAAATTCTGGTCAGAATCTCATGAGTTTGCTGCATTTAAAACAGAAACAGAATCAGAATCAGGATCAGCGCAGCTTTGAAATTTGTGCTCGAAAATATAAAAAAAATAAATAAAATATATAAAACGTAAATAAACAAAGACAAAAAAAAAATTAAATTAAATTCAATTGACATTCTGGCAACAGAAACAGAAACATAAAATAACCTCGTTTGAGGTTATTCAAATTCTGTGGACAGAATGAATTTTTCTGTCGCTAAATTCTGTTGTAAAATTTTGTCGCAGAATAAATTCTGTTCAAATGTATGGGATTCTGTTTCTGTTGCTAAATTCTGTTTTAACGACATCCCAGCTTAAATGAAATTAATTTTGAAATTTAAATGAAATAAATCAAAAATGATTTTATTCAGTTTTAAATAATGAAAGAAAACTTAAGCTAATGAAAAGTCAAAATTGATTTAAATAGTGATTGTAATTCAGTATCATTATGTCAGCTGCTTTTATTTTAATAAATAAAAATAATTTAAAATTGATAGTCAGTTCCAGTTGCATTAAAACTTTCGAAATTTGATAATAAATCGGCCTCAATAACTTTAAGTTTTTTCTATCTATTTTCTTAGTTTTAATAATTTTTGGTTTTTTGTCGGTTCTGGTTTTTTGTCGGTTCTGGTTTTTTCCATGTTTTTGTTGTTTTGTCTTTTTTCACTTGCTTTTCTTGCTTTTCTGCATCATTTCCCAAAATTGAATAAAATCCTACGTGACTTACAAATTCTTTTGGACCCTTTCCTTTTAATTATGAAATGGTGGTGTAAGATACATGAAATTTTTACTAGCTTATATTTGGGCAAAACGTTTTTTACGGCCTCTATTGCTTTCTCTAACGATAATTAATCTTATTAACACCGTTTAATTTTTCTTTTGATGGTTGTTTTCGTCGTATCGACGCCATTTTCCCAGAAAGAACATTTAAAAAAATTAAAAATTTTCACTAACAATAAGTGGTAATTTAAGCAAAAAATTGTTCCCACTTATTGTTACAATCAGTAATACGAATGAGAACAAAGTTTTCATTAATTAATCATTACGTTCTAAATGTTAAAACTAAAAATTCGAATAAATAGTAAGATTTTATTTGCTAATTAGAAAATGTTGTTGCCTTGTTAAATTGTTAACGAAAATGAAAATTGCAAAACTAATTTAAAAAATTTTTTTTTTCTCGTTACAAAATTATTCACTCTCCCACTGAAATTATGAATGTGTGTAAAAAAGAAAATATAAATTCCCTGATGTGACCGAAAAAGAACCATAAAATCACCAAAAATTCAGTAAAATTTTAGGTAAGGTTAGTCTACGTTGCAAAAACGGGATTTCTACGTCTTTTCTCGCATTAATGTTTAAACTGTTTTAATTACTGCAATGAAAAAAGGTACTTGATAAGAAAAAAAACGCCAAGAAAACAAATTTTATAGTTTGAATCAGACAGGATTCGACCCGGCAACCTCAGTATTGCTCATTTTTTGGTTAACTTTTTGGTAACAAAGAGAGTATTTTGGTGAAATTTTAGTGAATTTTTACTCAAAAAAAACAAAAAATATAAATATATATATATATATATTTTGTAACATTTTTGTTACTTATTTCGGTTAAAATGAACTATTTGGTAATTTTTCAGGTTACCAAAAAGCTTAACAAAAATCTACAAATATTTTTGGTTAAACTTTTGGTTGTAAATAGTGTATTAGTTAAATTTTGGTGAATTTTTGGGTTATTAAAAATATTTTTATAAATTTTAAGCATATTTAGTAAAATATTGGTAAATATTTTGGTTAAAGACAGTTAATTGGTAAATTTCTTGGTTACCAAAAATCAACCGAAAAATTTTACCTAAAAATTTTTCTCGGTGAACACGGTAATGACAAAAAAATAGTTTTTACGTAATATATTGGAAAAAATTCGAAATAATTAAAATATTTAATCAATTAACCCCTTGAAGTTTTAATTAGTTAAATAAATTGCTATAAATAAAGTTCTATTGAAAATTTTTTTAATATTGGAAAAAATTTCTTTTAAAGTAAATTACAATTTCAATATCATTCCAAAAAACAATTTCTGAGCAGTAAAAAGAATCTAACAAAGCTAAACAAACTTAACGTAATAGTCATGAAGTTATGGACATGTATTGCTTTAATTTTATCGGTGTGACTCAATGGTATTTTTGAAAATTTAGTAAAATTATATTTAAAATGAAAAATGTTTCTAAATGTGGTAGTTAACAATTTTAATCATAAATTTTTTCAGTCCACGCAGACCAAGGTTTATTCAAGACATTCGGAGCGATACAAAAATGTGAAAATAATCTGGAGGAACAAATAACATGTAAGAATTATATAGTTAAATTAAATTTCTGAAATAAGAATTATGTTAATTTGTGGTAATGTGAAAAAAGTATAGTTATTGAATTTTTTTTAACTCTATGTTTTATCACAATACAAGTAACGATATTTAGTAAAAATTAGTAAAAATATAGAAAAAACATCTAAAAACCATATATTGTGACAAAGTCAAGCCTACGGTAGTTATTTGCATCAGAGTCTAACAGAAAGCTGGGTAGAAGCAACAGAACATGAACTAAAGAAAAGGTTTAATTTAAGACCTAAGTAAATATCAGTATTGTTTTTGAAATAAAAAAACAATATTTAGCACACAAAAAAATTATTCAACTTTTATAAATTGAACTTACATAAATATGTATGAGGAACGATACTATAAGAATATTACTGTTAAAAAGACGAGAGAAAGCATATAAGCATAAATATATGCTTAATTCTTTCCTTATTTTGTGTAAAAAACAGCAATCTGAATTGAAAAAAATAATAATTATTATTATTATTATTATTATTATTATTATTATTATTATTATTATTATTATTATTATTATTATTATTATTATTATTATTACTAGTCGATCCCGGCGCGAACTTTGTTTCACGCTAGCCTAGTCTTTATTAATAAGAGTTATGGTCTTGAATTCATACAAAAATAGCAAAGAAAAAGTTAACACCGTTTAATTTTTCTTTTGATGGTTGTTTTCGTCGTATCGACACCATTTTCCCAGAAAGAACATTTAAAAAAATTAAAAATTTTCACTAACAATAAGTGGTAATTTAAGCAAAAAATTGTTCCCACTTATTGTTACAATCAGTAATACGAATGAGAACAAAGTTTTCATTAGTTAATCATTACGTTCTAAATGTTAAAACTAAAAATTCGAATAAATAGTAAGATTTTATTTGCTAATTAGAAAATGTTGTTGCCTTGTTAAATTGTTAACGAAAATGAAAATTGCAAAACTAATTTAAAAAATTTTTTTTTTCTCGTTACAAAATTATTCACTCTCCCACTGAAATTATGAATGTGTGTAAAAAAGAAAATATAAATTCCCTGATGTGACCGAAAAAGAACCATAAAATCACCAAAAATTCAGTAAAATTTTAGGTAAGGTTAGTCTACGTTGCAAAAACGGGATTTCTACGTCTTTTCTCGCATTAATGTTTAAACTGTTTTAATTATTGCAATGAAAAAAGGTACTTGATAAGAAAAAAAACGCCAAGAAAACAAATTTTATAGTTTGAATCAGACAGGATTCGACCCGGCAACCTCAGTATTGCTCATTTTTTGGTTAACTTTTTGGTAACAAAGAGAGTATTTTGGTGAAATTTTAGTGAATTTTTACTCAAAAAGAACAAAAAATATAAATATATATATATATATATATTTTGTAACATTTTTGTTACTTATTTCGGTTAAAATGAACTATTTGGTAATTTTTCAGGTTACCAAAAAGCTTAACAAAAATCTACAAATATTTTTGGTTAAACTTTTGGTTGTAAATAGTGTATTAGTTAAATTTTGGTGAATTTTTGGGTTATTAAAAATATTTTTATAAATTTTAAGCATATTTAGTAAAATATTGGTAAATATTTTGGTTAAAGACAGTTAATTGGTAAATTTCTTGGTTACCAAAAATCAACCGAAAAATTTTACCTAAAAATTTTTCTCGGTGAACACGGTAATGACAAAAAAATAGTTTTTACGTAATATATTGGAAAAAATTCGAAATAATTAAAATATTTAATCAATTAACCCCTTGAAGTTTTAATTAGTTAAATAAATTGCTATAAATAAAGTTCTATTGAAAATTTTTTTAATATTGGAAAAAATTTCTTTTAAAGTAAATTACAATTTCAATATCATTCCAAAAAACAATTTCTGAGCAGTAAGAAGAATCTAACAAAGCTAAACAAACTTAACGTAATAGTCATGAAGTTATGGACATGTATTGCTTTAATTTTATCGGTGTGACTCAATGGTATTTTTGAAAATTTAGTAAAATTATATTTAAAATGAAAAATGTTTCTAAATGTGGTAGTTAACAATTTTAATCATAAATTTTTTCAGTCCACGCAGACCAAGGTTTATTCAAGACATTCGGAGCGATACAAAAATGTGAAAATAATCTGGAGGAACAAATAACATGTAAGAATTATATAGTTAAATTAAATTTCTGAAATAAGAATTATGTTAATTTGTGGTAATGTGAAAAAAGTATAGTTATTGAATTTTTTTTAACTCTATGTTTTATCACAATACAAGTAACGATATTTAGTAAAAATTAGTAAAAATATAGAAAAAACATCTAAAAACCATATATTGTGACAAAGTCAAGCCTACGGTAGTTATTTGCATCAGAGTCTAACAGAAAGCCGGGTAGAAGCAACAGAACATGAACTAAAGAAAAGGTTTAATTTAAGACCTAAGTAAATATCAGTATTGTTTTTGAAATAAAAAAACAATATTTAGCACACAAAAAAATTATTCAACTTTTATAAATTGAATTAACATAAATATGTATGAGGAACGATACTATAAGAATATTACTGTTAAAAAGACGAGAGAAAGCATATAAGCATAAATATATGCTTAATTCTTTCCTTATTTTGTGTAAAAAACAGCAATCTGAATTGAAAAAAATAATAATTATTATTATTATTATTATTATTATTATTATTATTATTATTATTATTATTATTATTATTATTATTATTATTATTATTATTATTATTATTATTATTATTATTATTATTATTATTATTACTAGTCGATCCCGGCGCGAACTTTGTTTCACACTAGCCTAGTCTTTATTAATAAGAGTTATGGTCTTGAATTCATACAAAAATAGCAAAGAAAAAGTACTTCCCCTGTTTCCCGATATTTCTAATTTTTAGGCACATTCACCAATTTTTTTTCTTTATAAACCTTATTAGGACTTTTACGAATATTCAAAACAAATTAGGTTCAGCCGTTCTCAACTGATGCACTTACCAACGAACAGCATTTAATTATTATTATATAGAATATTATTACTATAACACTTATTAATATTATTAGATATTACTTTTTTATAATGAAAATTTATTATTTTTAAGTTGATTATGCTGGAAGTAGACCTATAACTTGGATTCCAGTACCAAAATATTTGAAATGCTTTTCACTAAGCATCAAATCTGAACAATTTTACGCAATTTTTATAGCCACTTTTAATTGCAACAATGTCATTGGAAAGTACTATATTTTTCTTAATAATTCGAACAGTGGAATTTACACTTACGAACACAAAAGATTATTACCTGTTTCAACTCCAAATATTCTAAGCAAACATGAATTTCGAAGTTTTTGGTTTACATGGAATGACAATCATTTAAAAGTTGGAAAACAGTACCATAACGAGTCGTTCATGGATTACCAGTTGCCTAAAGAATTGAAAATAACTCACATCGGCTTAAGACACACTATGGAATTTAGAGCCATATATAGAATAAATAGTAAGTTAATATTTTGTTAAGGAAGTATTACTCATTTGTCTGAGTATAAAGGCAGCTATACATGTTCGGTAATCCTTTTAAAGTTTCGTCTAAAAAAGCATACCTGCAAAGACAAACCGTAACACGCATGATCTCTTGAACTTCCAATTTGAGTGCTGTAGAGTTAACTTGTGCAGGTAAACTGGTGCTTGGATTGCCTCCTTAATAGATAAACCCGTTAGTACAGACGGGGCTTAGCTGATAACTTTTTTATATTCGATTAGATCTCTCGAACATTCACGAGAATTTTATTTTCGGTTTTCCGAAGGGTCTTAAAAGGTTTGATTACACGTACTTGTTAGTTTAATTTTTATGTGGCATCACATAAGTACTAATATAGTTCCAATTTTTTTTTAGAGTGTTATCAATGTCCCGGCATTTTAGTCAGCTCAGCAAGCCAACAACAAGATCTACCGAAATTAGATGAGATATTTATGAAGCAGGTACATCTACTTCAAAGCCTGGAGATGTATTCACAACAGTTTAACAGTACGAAAAATGTACTCACTAAGAGTTTAATAGAATTACATTTAGATCACATTCAAAATACATATATATCTGCAAAGGGAAACCAAAGAATAATATCGAATAAAAATGACTTGGAGGATTCCGAGACAATTGCTAATTTAACGTTATTGTTCCAAAAGATTGAATTGAAATATTTGAACTCTTACGCAATACTTCAATTTGAATTACAAAATTTAAGTAATACTATAAAATAATAATTCTTCCAAATAAAAATTAACAAGTATTTAACTACTTAATTAACAAAAAAAAATACATTTTTTTATTTTTCTATACTTTTCTTGTAAATATCCAGATATTTATGTTATGTTAAAAAATATAAATTAGTAAGTAGTTAAACTACGAACAATATGAGTTCGAATGAACTCAAATAAAAAAGATTTTATCATAAAGGAGATTATGATAAAAGGGAAACATGTGAAAGTAGAGGCAAGAGAAAGTGCTCTACTTTCAATAATTAGCCTGGTGTTGAGTCTATTGTCTAAGGACATCCGTGTTCTAAGGCTGGGTCTAAGCTCGTCGGGTGGGTAAGGACAGTGAACACCAAGGGGGTCCATAACAATATTTATAGGATGTCTTTCGTTTAAAAGAAAATAAAAAGGAGATCTCAAAAAAAAGGATATTTGAGAAACCCCAACCAATTCAAATAAAAAAAAACTTAAATCTAAATGACTATGACGTCATTCTTCAGCTCATGGCTATGGCCATCTATAGCTGGACCTAACAGTAGCATTTCTTTTATCTCGTAGGACCTGTAGAAATAAAAATTTAAGTTAAAAACATTTTTGTTTTATAAAAATCTAAACTTTATTGACAAAAAAAAACTTAAATATACCTACGACAAATCTAAATTAAACTGTATCAATTTGGGTGCCTATGTATCATGTTTTGGTAATTTGCTATAATATTTTCTTTACATAAATTCTCATTAGTAATTTATTGTTGTTTGTTTTGATAAAACCTGATTATTTTGTTCATATATTTAATACATGTTGCATATTAAATTTATACGCAGCTTTCTAAAAAAATTTTCTATTTTATTATTTGGTGTTAAATGGTGTTTTATGATATTGTAGCTTGAAGTGGAGGTGCTGTTCTAAGCTGAGTTTGTTTTTTTTTTTTTTTTTGCATAAAAAAAAAGGTATCATCAAATGATATGAAATATAATTCAGTAGCGCGTTTACATTTTTATTCCATAATTTCAGTATGGCCTTTTTTTTGTTTTGCGATAAAATACAATATGAAAAAAAAATATAAAAAAAACAAATTATAATTTAATTTATTTATTTATTTATAAAAAAAATTAGGAGAGAAATATCTATAGCCTAGCCTACTTATACAAGCCATGAAATTTTTAGTATTCCCTATTAAAAAAATTATTGTAATATTCCCTATATATTATATATATTCCCTATTAAAAAAATTATTGTAATAAGTTACAGGGTAAAATTATTTAAAATAGTTTAAGATTGGGCATAACATTTTATAAAAATTGAACTATTATTTTTATTTAGTATGAATTTAGTATTAAGTAATTAGTAATTTTTCTTTTTTAAAAAAAAACTCAAATATAGGTTAAAAAAAATTACATGGAGTCAATTTATTTCCAGTAAAAGTAAATTTTATTTAATTTAAAGTTTTATTTCCATTTTGGAAAATTATTGATTACGAAAGTTGGTTTAAAAAATTTTATTTAAAAAAAAGAAATTTGAAGTATTTCTAATGGATATGAATGAAACAAAACCCGGTTTATAAATTTATCAAATGCATTATAAATAAAAAAAAATCTAACTCAAACTTATGTTATTTGAGAATCAAAATAATTTTTTTTTTGTTGTTGAAGTTAAGCTTCACTTATGTAAGGGAGTTTAGTGACCTTAAAAAAAATTTATTATGAACGGTCAGTTTTAATTTTGATTAATTTTTTTTTTATATATAGGAATATAGGTATGTAAAAAAAATTTTTTTTGTATTGAAATTAAACAAGGTGAAAAGTTTTAAGGTGGGCGGACAAAAGCATGTAAGTCATTTTATGCAATTTTTCTGGAGAAGGTATTCAACTAAGGAAACAATAGACTTCACTAGATTTTTGACTTAAGGTGATTTTTCTATAGTAAAAAATTTTGACTTAAGTGATTTGGTCTTTTTTGAATATTGACTTAAGTGATTTGGTCTTTTTGTGTTTTGCGACTTAAGTGATTTGGTCTTTTTTTGTTTTGTGACTTAAGTGATTTTTCCATTAAAATTGTTTATATAAAAAAAAGAATTTTGTTTAATAAAAAATTTTATTCCTAATTCCTAATCGTGGCTTGTTTTGTAGGCTAAGTTATACATTAGTTTTGAAATAAAATTAAAGCCGATCGGATAGATCATCTCTGGTCATTTCACTCGATTCCTATCCCAACCGGGTACCGCGAGTTTTGGTTGGGACAGGGAATGACCAGTGAAGTCTATCCTCTTACAACTGCTCTCCTCTGTCACCATCAATGGATCCAAAATCATGATTTCTCAGTGATCATGGATTCAAATCAGTGGCAGATGAGACAGTTGTAGTACCACAACGTAGTATGGGTCTCCGGAGGGAAACTCCATGTGGTTACCGGCGATGTCTTAGCTTTGGATTCTTGGATAGACCCAAGAATCCTCCACTAAGAGCGGGCTTTTGAGATTCACTAGAAGTGGCAATTGTGTGGCTCACATTCTAGTGAATACTCTGTTGGTCTTGTCTTCCCAGTTTAGTGAATTAAATCCACTTAAGCTGAGGAAGGCAAGTTCCAACTCCTAAAGAGAAAGGGTAAAAAAAAATAATAAATATAATCACTTACCTTTTTTTTGTTTTGCGATAAAATACAATATGAAATTATTATAAAAGAAATCGATTCTTTTATATGATTTTAAATCAAAACAATTTCATATAAAAACAAAAAAAAAAAGGTAATTATGCAAAATTTACAAAATATTACATCAGGTATTATTCTGTAAATTATGCATTTTATTTTTAACTTGACCTATTCCAACTTAAAATTTCTTGATTAAAAAAATGCAGTTATTTTTTTTTTTTTTTTTTTTCAATTTTAAGTTCTTAATATTTCTTTACTTTAATTAGGTTCAAAAAAAAAAATGATGGTGTAATTTCATCATTATTATTATTTTTCTATTTTTAAGATAAAATCACCGCAACATTTACAAGAAAAGTATAGAAAAATAAAAAAATGTGTTTTTTTTTGTTAATTAAGTAGTTAAATACTTGGACTAAATTTTATTAGCATAATACTAACAAATTAGTATCCACCTAAACATCCTTTAATGTTATCCGTTATTGTTTATATGATGTAAGAACAATTTATAGAAAATATACTTATTTAATAACCAAAAATATAGTAATTTAGAAAATAAGTGTTTAGATTTTATTTCTAGATTATATTAAAATAATTACTAAACTATTAGCACTGTACATTTATTATCTACTATATTAACCGATTACAATGTATATATTGTATTATTTTTTATTTAACAATTCTCAAATTTAAACAAATGATATCATAAAAAAAAGTCTTCGTTCTAAAAAATTCATAATATGCCCTCCCTCGAAAAGAATTTGGCATTTAGAATTTCAAATTCCTAATGTATTATGTTAGTGTAGATTTTTTTTTTTTTTTTTTATTAAAGTTACCAAATCACTAGGTGGGATACCTTTTATGCTTAAAGAAGCATGGATTTGATAATGGAAAGGAAGTTTAGACGGGATTTAAAAGTGGGATAGTTAGTAGGTAATCATGTACACTTTTCTTAAAGCGGCACAAGTCGTAAGTCAAACGTGCGCCAGCTGTCGGGAACAATTTTAATGGGAGAGCATTCCACATTCTCGAGGTGCGAACTGAAAACGAATCTCCAAAGCTCGTTCTCTCACATTTGGGAATTTTGACGAAATATGGATGTGACGTTGAAGCGGTACGAGTTTGGCGTGAAAATACTTGAAGTGGAGGAAGTAGGGCCTTTACTTCCAGGGAACACGTATCCGTTCCAACAAGGTATTTATAAAAAATTGAAAGTGAACCTACATTGCGACGGTGATTGAGTGATGTTAAAGAGCTGGTGGTTTGGTGATCGTTGATCAATCTAATAGCCCTTCTCTGAACTTTGTCCAGGTACTCAAGATGGGTTTTAGGAGCACCAGCCCATATATGTGAATTATATTCTAATTTCGGCCGTATGTAGGATTTGTAAATATTTAAAAGATCAGAGGGGGAAAAGTATTGTTTACATCTTTTTAGAAAACCAAGACATTTCGCTGCGTTTTTTGCCGTTTCGAAAATATGATCCTTCCAACTTAGATCGGAAGTTATTTTCGAGCCTAAAATGTCTAGGCTTCCAGATTTTCCAATACTTTCGCCTTGAAAAGAAAATTGGGGATCAAAAGTTGACAGTTTTCTAGAAATAAGGCAGCATTGGGTTTTGGATGCGTTGAACTCAACTCTGTTGAGAAGACCCCATTGTGAAATTTTGGAAAGGTCGTGATTTATACTACTTTGTAGAAAATTGCGTTTCGTAGCAACAGCATTTGAAGATGCTGATGTCCTATTAATAAAATCGTAGCATGCTACCAGGTTACTGTCATCGGCGAAGCTGTGGATGGGGTTGAGTGTTGATTTCAGAAGATCGTCGATGAAAATTAAAAAGAGGGTTGGGGAGAGAACACACCCTTGTGGTACACCGGAATTGATATTAAAAATATGTGACTGGTAGCCATTCACAACAGCACGAATAGAACGACCAGACAAAAAGTTGCTGATCCAGTTGACAAAGGCTGATCCTAGACCCATTGATTTAACTTTAGAAATAAATGCCGGGTGCCAGACTCGATCAAAAGCCTTAGCTATATCCAAAGCAACAACACAAGCCTCACCGGAATTGTGAAGACTGACGTTGAGCTTGTGGGATAGATGTGTCATCAGGTCACCAGTTGGTCTATTCGTACGGAAACCATATTGCTGGTCACTTAGCAATTTGTTACATTCAAGGTATTTTTTGACTTTATTGTTAATAAGGGATTCCATTACTTTGGAAAGAATAGAAGTCAGCGCAATGGGCCTGTAGTTGGAGGGATCGCACTTATCGCCTTTTTTTGGAATAGGCTGAACATGCACAACTTTCCACTTGGTGGGGTAAATACCAAGTGAATATGAAAGATAGAAAAGGTTGCGCAGAGGTTTAGCTAGAACAGAGCCAGTATGCTTTAGGACCACAGCCGTAATACCATCAGAGCCAGTTGACTTTTTCACATTCAGATTTTTTAGATCTTTTAAAACAGCACGTTGCCTAAAGTAAACTCTTCCAAAAGAAGAGTTTACTGGTGGCAATACAGGTGGATTTTGAGCTGAAGCTGCGAGTGTTGAGTTTTGACTAAAAAGTTTAGCAAACAAATTAGCCTTCTCACCCGAATCTGATATGATCCGGTCACCAACTAGAAGGGGACGAAAAGATGAAGGCGAACAAAAGTTTTGTTTAACACTTTTAGCGAAGCTCCAAAAGCTTCTGCTATTTTTAGGAAGGTTTAATATTTCTTGACGCTTCCTCTGGGTAAACAAAGCCTTCTGCTGACAACAAATCTTACTGCATCTGATTTATTATTCACAATAACAAAAATTTTACACAAACAAAATACATTAGAAATTTGAAATTCTGAATTTGAGAATTTTTTCGGGCGATGGCCTAATGTTAACAAAATATTGAATTGCATTTCAGATTGCATTACGATGCGGCATTAAAAAGCTCGTGGTGACACTTGAATAGGCCCATCAAATTTCGTATATATAACATAGAAAAATATGTTGGGACTATTCAAGTGCTATGGGGTGTATTTGAAAAAAATATATAGGGTCGATGAACCACTTATTGTTAGTTTAAGGAATTTTCAGTGTTCTAAAATTTTTTTAAATCAAACTAACTGTTAATGTTGCATAAAAAGTTATTTGATAAAAATCAAGGTTTTTTAATATTAAATAAATTGTCATTTTCGGAATCGCATTTTCATTGAAAAAATTTGTGAAAACTCTTCATTTTCTCAATTTATCCATTTTTCACCACTTATTGTTAGTATGTTCCTCTTATTGTTAATAAAGGTACCACTATTGTTACAAATTTTTTTATAACTATAAATCATTAAATTTCCAAATAAAGATAACAATAGTTTTGTTTAACTTAAATAAGCTTTATTTTTTTATTTCTAAAGCCCGGGTGTCGTTAAAACAAATTTAGCAACAGAACAGAATCAGCGACAGAAAAATTTATTCTACCACTGAAATTCTGGTCAGAATCTCATGAGTTTGCTGCATTTAAAACAGAAACAGAATCAGAATCAGGATCAGCGCAGCTTTGAAATTTGTGCTCGAAAATATAAAAAAAATTAATTAAATATATAAAACGTAAATCAACAAAGACAAAAAAAAAATTAAATTAAATTCAATTGACATTCTGGCAACAGAAACAGAAACATAAAATAACCTCGTTTGAGGTTATTCAAATTCTGTGGACAGAATGAATTTTTCTGTCGCTAAATTCTGTTGTAAAATTTTGTCGCAGAATAAATTCTGTTCAAATGTATGGGATTCTGTTTCTGTTGCTAAATTCTGTTTTAACGACATCCCAGCTTAAATGAAATTAATTTTGAAATTTAAATGAAATAAATCAAAAATGATTTTATTCAGTTTTAAATAATGAAAGAAAACTTAAGCTAATGAAAAGTCAAAATTGATTTAAATAGTGATTGTAATTCAGTATCATTATGTCAGCTGCTTTTATTTTAATAAATAAAAATAATTTAAAATTGATAGTCAGTTCCAGTTGCATTAAAACTTTCGAAATTTGATAATAAATCGGCCTCAATAACTTTAAGTTTTTTCTATCTATTTTCTTAGTTTTAATAATTTTTGGTTTTTTGTCGGTTCTGGTTTTTTGTCGGTTCTGGTTTTTTCCATGTTTTTGTTTTTTTGTCTTTTTTCACTTGCTTTTCTTGCTTTTCTGCATCATTTCCCAAAATTGAATAAAATCCTACGTGACTTACAAATTCTTTTGGACCCTTTCCTTTTAATTATGAAATGGTGGTGTAAGATACATGAAATTTTTACTAGCTTATATTTGGGCAAAACGTTTTTTACGGCCTCTATTGCTTTCTCTAACGATAATTAATCTTATTAACACCGTTTAATTTTTCTTTTGATGGTTGTTTTCGTCGTATCGACGCCATTTTCCCAGAAAGAACATTTAAAAAAATTAAAAATTTTCAGTAACAATAAGTGGTAATTTAAGCAAAAAATTGTTCCCACTTATTGTTACAATCAGTAATACGAATGAGAACAAAGTTTTCATTAATTAATCATTACGTTCTAAATGTTAAAACTAAAAATTCGAATAAATAGTAAGATTTTATTTGCTAATTAGAAAATGTTGTTGCCTTGTTAAATTGTTAACGAAAATGAAAATTGCAAAACTAATTTAAAAAATTTTTTTGTTCTCGTTACAAAATTATTCACTCTCCCACTGAAATTATGAATGTGTGTAAAAAAGAAAATATAAATTCCCTGATGTGACCGAAAAAGAACCATAAAATCACCAAAAATTCAGTAAAATTTTAGGTAAGGTTAGGCTACGTTGCAAAAACGGGATTTCTACGTCTTTTCTCGCATTAAGGTTTAAACTGTTTTAATTATTGCAATGAAAAAAGGTACTTGATAAGAAAAAAACGCCAAGAAAACAAATTTTATAGTTTGAATCAGACAGGATTCGACCCGGCAACCTCAGTATTGCTCATTTTTTGGTTAACTTTTTGGTAACAAAGAGAGTATTTTGGTGAAATTTTAGTGAATTTTTACTCAAAAAGAACAAAAAATATAAATATATATATATATTTTGTAACATTTTTGTTACTTATTTCGGTTAAAATGAACTATTTGGTAATTTTTCAGGTTACCAAAAAGCTTAACAAAAATCTACAAATATTTTTGGTTAAACTTTTGGTTGTAAATAGTGTATTAGTTAAATTTTGGTGAATTTTTGGGTTATTAAAAATATTTTTATAAATTTTAAGCATATTTAGTAAAATTTTGGTAAATATTTTGGTTAAAGACAGTTAATTGGTAAATTTCTTGGTTACCAAAAATCAACCGAAAAATTTTACCTAAAAATTTTTCTCGGTGAACACGGTAATGACAAAAAAATAGTTTTTACGTAATATATTGGAAAAAATTCGAAATAATTAAAATATTTAATCAATTAACCCCTTGAAGTTTTAATTAGTTAAATAAATTGCTATAAATAAAGTTCTATTGAAAATTTTTTTAATATTGGAAAAAATTTCTTTTAAAGTAAATTACAATTTCAATATCATTCCAAAAAACAATTTCTGAGCAGTAAGAAGAATCTAACAAAGCTAAACAAACTTAACGTAATAGTCATGAAGTTATGGACATGTATTGCTTTAATTTTATCGGTGTGCCTCAATGGTATTTTTGAAAATTTAGTAAAATTATATTTAAAATGAAAAATGTTTCTAAATGTGGTAGTTAACAATTTTAATCATAAATTTTTTCAGTCCACGCAGACCAAGGTTTATTCAAGACATTCGGAGCGATACAAAAATGTGAAAATAATCTGGAGGAACAAATAACATGTAAGAATTATATAGTTAAATTAAATTTCTGAAATAAGAATTATGTTAATTTGTGGTAATGTGAAAAAAGTATAGTTATTGAATTTTTTTTAACTCTATGTTTTATCACAATACAAGTAACGATATTTAGTAAAAATTAGTAAAAATGTAGAAAAAACATCTAAAAACCATATATTGTGACAAAGTCAAGCCTACGGTAGTTATTTGCATCAGAGTCTAACAGAAAGCCGGGTAGAAGCAACAGAACATGAACTAAAGAAAAGGTTTAATTTAAGACCTAAGTAAATATCAGTATTGTTTTTGAAATAAAAAAACAATATTTAGCACACAAAAAAATTATTCAACTTTTATAAATTGAACTTACATAAATATGTATGAGGAACGATACTATAAGAATATTACTGTTAAAAAGACGAGAGAAAGCATATAAGCATAAATATATGCTTAATTCTTTCCTTATTTTGTGTAAAAAACAGCAATCTGAATTGAAAAAAATAATAATTATTATTATTATTATTATTATTATTATTATTATTATTATTATTATTATAATTATTATTATTATTATTATTATTACTAGTCGATCCCGGCGCGAACTTTGTTTCACGCTAGCCTAGTCTTTATTAATAAGAGTTATGGTCTTGAATTCATACAAAAATAGCAAAGAAAAAGTACTTCCCCTGTTTCCCGATATTTCTAATTTTTAGGCACATTCACCAATTTTTTTTCTTTATAAACCTTATTAGGACTTTTACGAATATTCAAAAAAAATTAGGTTCAGCCGTTCTCAACTGATGCACTTACCAACGAACAGCATTTAATTATTATTATATAGAATATTATTACTATAACACTTATTAATATTATTAGATATTACTTTTTTATAATGAAAAGTTATTATTTTTAAGTTGATTATGCTGGAAGTAGACCTAAAACTTGGTTTCCAGTACCAAAATATTTGAAATGCTTTTCACTAAGCATCAAATCTGAACAATTTTACGCAATTTTTATAGCCACTTTTAATTGCAACAATGTCATTGGAAAGTACTATATTTTTCTTAATAATTCGAACAGTGGAATTTACACTTACGAACACAAAAGATTATTACCTGTTTCAACTCCAAATATTCTAAGCAACGATGAATTTCGAAGTTTTTGGGTTACATGGAATGACAATCATTTAAAAGTTGGAAAACAGTACCATAACGAGTCGTTCATGGATTACCAGTTGCCTAAAGAATTGAAAATAACTCACATCGGCTTAAGACACACTATGGACTTTAGAGCCATATATAGAATAAATAGTAAGTTAATATTTTGTTAAGGAAGTATTACTCATTTGTCTGAGTATAAAGGCAGCTATACATGTTCGGTAATCCTTTTAAAGTTTCGTCTAAAAAAGCATACCTGCAAAGACAAACCGTAACACGCATGATCTCTTGAACTTCCAATTTGAGTGCTGTAGAGTTAACTTGTGCAGGTAAACTGGTGCTTGGATTGCGTCCTTAATAGATAAACCCGTTAGTACAGACGGGGCTTAGCTGATAACTTTTTTATATTCGATTAGATCTCTCGAACATTCACGAGAATTTTATTTTCGGTTTTCCGAAGGGTCTTAAAAGGTTTGATTACACGTACTTGTTAGTTTAATTTTTATGTGGCATCACATAAGTACTAATATAGTTCCAATTTTTTTTTAGAGTGTTATCAATGTCCCGGCATTTTAGTCAGCTCAGCAAGCCAACAACAAGATCTACCGAAATTAGATGAGATATTTATGAAGCAGGTACATCTACTTCAAAGCCTGGAGATGTATTCACAACAGTTTAACAGTACGAAAAATGTACTCACTAAGAGTTTAATAGAATTACATTTAGATCACATTCAAAATACATATATATCTGCAAAGGGAAACCAAAGAATAATATCGAATAAAAATGACTTGGAGGATTCCGAGACAATTGCTAATTTAACGTTATTGTTCCAAAAGATTGAATTGAAATATTTGAACTCTTACGCAATACTTCAATTTGAATTACAAAATTTAAGTAATACTATAAAATAATAATTCTTCCAAATAAAAATTAACAAGTATTTAACAAGTATTTAACTACTATCCAGATATTCACAAGAAAAGTATAGAAAAATAAAAAAATGTATTTTTTTTTGTTAATTAAGTAGTTAAATACTTGGACTAAATTTTATTAGCATAATACTAACAAATTAGTATCCACCTAAACATCCTTTAATGTTATCCGTTATTGTTTATATGATGTAAGAACAATTTATAGAAAATATACTTATTTAATAACCAAAAATATAGTAATTTAGAAAATAAGTGTTTAGATTTTATTTCTAGATTATATTAAAATAATTACTAAACTATTAGCACTGTACATTTATTATCTACTATATTAACCGATTACAATGTATATATTGTCTTATTTTTTATTTAACAATTCTCAAATTTAAACAAATGATATCATAAAAAAAAAGTCTTCGTTCTAAAAAATTCATAATATGCCCTCCCTCGAAAAGAATTTGGCATTTAGAATTTCAAATTCCTAATGTATTATGTTAGTGTAGATTTTTTTTTATTTTTTTTTATTAAAGTTACCAAATCACTAGGTGGGATACCTTTTATGCTTAAAGAAGCATGGATTTGATAATGGAAAGGAAGTTTAGACGGGATTTAAAAGTGGGATAGTTAGTACGTAATCATGTACACTTTTCTTAAAGCGGCACAAGTCGTAAGTCAAACGTGCGCCAGCTGTCGGGAACAATTTTAATGGGAGAGCATTCCACATTCTCGAGGTGCGAACTGAAAACGAATCTCCAAAGCTCGTTCTCTCACATTTGGGAATTTTGACGAAATATGGATGTGACGTTGAAGCGGTACGAGTTTGGCGTGAAAATACTTGAAGTGGAGGAAGTAGGGCCTTTACTTCCAGGGAACACGTATCCGTTCCAACAAGGTATTTATAAAAAATTGAAAGTGAACCTACATTGCGACGGTGATTGAGTGATGTTAAAGAGCTGGTGGTTTGGTGATCGTTGATCAATCTAATAGCCCTTCTCTGAACTTTGTCCAGGTACTCAAGATGGGTTTTAGGAGCACCAGCCCATATATGTGAATTATATTCTTGGAAATATTTAAAAGATCAGAGGGGGAAAAGTATTGTTTACATCTTTTTAGAAAACCAAGACATTTCGCTGCGTTTTTTGCCGTTTCGAAAATATGATCCTTCCAACTTAGATCGGAAGTTATTTTCGAGCCTAAAATGTCTAGGCTTCCAGATTTTCCAATACTTTCGCCTTGAAAAGAAAATTGGGGATCAAAAGTTGACAGTTTTCTAGAAATAAGGCAGCATTGGGTTTTCGATGCGTTGAACTCAACTCTGTTGAGAAGACCCCATTGTGAAATTTTGGAAAGGTCGTGATTTATGCTACTTTGTAGAAAATTGCGTTTCGTAGCAACAGCATTTGAAGATGCTGATTTCCTATTAATAAAATCGTAGCATGCTACCAGGTTACTGTCATCGGCGAAGCTGTGGATGGGGTTGAGTGTTGATTTCAGAAGATCGTCGATGAAAATTAAAAAGAGGGTTGGGGAGAGAACACACCCTTGTGGTACACCGGAATTGATATTAAAAATATGTGACGTAGCCATTCACAACAGCACGAATAGAACGACCAGACAAAAAGTTGCTGATCCAGTTGACAAAGGCTGATCCTAGACCCATTGATTTAACTTTAGAAATCAATGCCGGGTGCCAGACTCGATCAAAAGCCTTAGCTATATCCAAAGCAACAACACAAGCCTCACCGGAATTGTGAAGACTGACGTTGAGCTTGTGGGATAGATGTGTCATCAGGTCACCAGTTGTTCTATTCGTACGGAAACCATATTGCTGGTCACTTAGCAATTTGTTACATTCAAGGTATTTTTTGACTTTATTGTTAATAAGGGATTCCATTACTTTGGAAAGAATAGAAGTCAGCGCAATGGGCCTGTAGTTGGAGGGATCGCACTTATCGCCTTTTTTTGGAATAGGCTGAACATGCACAACTTTCCACTTGGTGGGGTAAATACCAAGTGAATATGAAAGATAGAAAAGGTTGCGCAGAGGTTTAGCTAGAACAGAGCCAGTATGCTTTAGGACCACAGCCGTAATACCATCAGGGCCAGTTGACTTTTTCACATTCAGATTTTTTAGAGCTTTTAAAACAGCACGTTGCCTAAAGTAAACTCTTCCAAAAGAAGAGTTTACTGGTGGCAATACAGGTGGATTTTGAGCTGAAGCTGCGAGTGTTGAGTTTTGACTAAAAAGTTTAGCAAACAAATTAGCCTTCTCACCCGAATCTGATATGATCCGGTCACCATCTACAAGGGGAGGAAAAGATGAAGGCGAACAAAAGTTTTGTTTAACACTTTTAGCGAAGCTCCAAAAGCTTCTGCTATTTTTAGGAAGGTTTAATATTTCTTGACGCTTCCTCTGGGTAAACAAAGCCTTCTGCTGACAACAAATCTTACTGCATCTGATTTATTATTCACAATAACAAAAATTTTACACAAACAAAATACATTAGAAATTTGAAATTCTGAATTTGAGAATTTTTTCGGGCGATGGCCTAATGTTAACAAAATATTGAATTGCATTTCAGATTGCATTACGATGCGGCATTAAAAAGCTCGTGGTGACACTTGAATAGGCCCATCAAATTTCGTATATATAACATAGAAAAATATGTTGGGACTATTCAAGTGCTATGGGGTGTATTTGAAAAAAATATATAGGGTCGATGAACCACTTATTGTTAGTTTAAGGAATTTTCAGTGTTCTAAAATTTTTTTAAATCAAACTAACTGTTAATGTTGCATAAAAAGTTATTTGATAAAAATCAAGGTTTTTTAATATTAAATAAATTGTCATTTTCTCAATCGCATTTTCATTGAAAAAATTTGTGAAAACTCTTCATTTTCTCAATTTATCCATTTTTCACCACTTATTGTTAGTATGTTCCTCTTATTGTTAATAAAGGTACCACTATTGTTACAAATTTTTTTATAACTATAAATCATTAAATTTCCAAATAAAGATAACAATAGTTTTGTTTAACTTAAATAAGCTTTATTTTTTTATTTCTAAAGCCCGGGTGTCGTTAAAACAAATTTAGCAACAGAACAGAATCAGCGACAGAAAAATTTATTCTACCACTGAAATTCTGGTCAGAATCTCATGAGTTTGCTGCATTTAAAACAGAAACAGAATCAGAATCAGGATCAGCGCAGCTTTGAAATTTGTGCTCGAAAATATAAAAAAAATTAATTAAATATATAAAACGTAAATCAACAAAGACAAAAAAAAAATTAAATTAAATTCAATTGATATTCTGGCAACAGAAACAGAAACATAAAATAACCTCGTTTGAGGTTATTCAAATTCTGTGGACAGAATGAATTTTTCTGTCGCTAAATTCTGTTGTAAAATTTTGTCGCAGAATAAATTCTGTTCAAATGTATGGGATTCTGTTTCTGTTGCTAAATTCTGTTTTAACGACATCCCAGCTTAAATGAAATTAATTTTGAAATTTAAATGAAATAAATCAAAAATGATTTTATTCAGTTTTAAATAATGAAAGAAAACTTAAGCTAATGAAAAGTCAAAATTGATTTAAATAGTGATTGTAATTCAGTATCATTATGTCAGCTGCTTTTATTTTAATAAATAAAAATAATTTAAAATTGATAGTCAGTTCCAGTTGCATTAAAACTTTCGAAATTTGATAATAAATCGGCCTCAATAACTTTAAGTTTTTTCTATCTATTTTCTTAGTTTTAATAATTTTTGGTTTTTTGTCGGTTCTGGTTTTTTGTCGGTTCTGGTTTTTTGTCGGTTCTGGTTTTTTCCATGTTTTTGTTGTTTTGTCTTTTTTCACTTGCTTTTCTTGCTTTTCTGCATCATTTCCCAAAATTGAATAAAATCCTACGTGACTTCCAAATTTTTTTGGACCCTTTCCTTTTAATTATGAAATGGTGGTGTAAGATACATGAAATTTTTACTAGCTTATATTTGGGTTTTTTACGGCCTCTATTGCTTTCTCTAACGATAATTAATCTTATTAACACCGTTTAATTTTTCTTTTGATGGTTGTTTTCGTCGTATCGACGCCATTTTCCCAGAAAGAACATTTAAAAAAATTAAAAATTTTCACTAACAATAAGTGGTAATTTAAGCAAAAAATTGTTCCCACTTATTGTTACAATCAGTAATACGAATGAGAACAAAGTTTTCATTAATTAATCATTACGTTCTAAATGTTAAAACTAAAAATTCGAATAAATAGTAAGATTTTATTTGCTAATTAGAAAATGTTGTTGCCTTGTTAAATTGTTAACGAAAATGAAAATTGCAAAACTAATTTAAAAAATTTTTTTTTTCTCGTTACAAAATTATTCACTCTCCCACTGAAATTATGAATGTGTGTAAAAAAGAAAATATAAATTCCCTGATGTGACCGAAAAAGAACCATAAAATCACCAAAAATTCAGTAAAATTTTAGGTAAGGTTAGGCTACGTTGCAAAAACGGGATTTCTACGTCTTTTCTCGCATTAAGGTTTAAACTGTTTTAATTATTGCAATGAAAAAAGGTACTTGATAAGAAAAAAACGCCAAGAAAACAAATTTTATAGTTTGAATCAGACAGGATTCGACCCGGCAACCTCAGTATTGCTCATTTTTTGGTTAACTTTTTGGTAACAAAGAGAGTATTTTGGTGAAATTTTAGTGAATTTTTACTCAAAAAGAACAAAAAATATAAATATATATATATATTTTGTAACATTTTTGTTACTTATTTCGGTTAAAATGAACTATTTGGTAATTTTTCAGGTTACCAAAAAGCTTAACAAAAATCTACAAATATTTTTGGTTAAACTTTTGGTTGTAAATAGTGTATTAGTGTTACGGATTTATTAGGAGAAATAATTGAAATGTAGATATAACAAACTTGTGACACCATGTTGTGCCATTTGTTACAGAACTATTAGGAGAGTTAAAAACAAACTTCTGGTATTGGGTACCATCCATTTGTTAGGTAACGAAATTAGGGTTGTGTAAAAGTATTTAGTTCAAAAAAAAGAACCACCGAGATCTTAACATAGAAATTTATGCCAAGTGAAATTTGCTATAGTAAAGATTAATAAAATAACTTTACTAGCTAAAATATATCTGGTGCCGAGTCCACTGTCTAAGACATCCTGTTCACAGGCCGGGTCTAAGCTCGTCGTTGGGTGGGTACGCGACAGTGAACACCAGAGTGTCCATAACAAAATTTTAGGATGTCATGTTTGGAAGAAGGTAAAATTTGAGATAGAAAAAAAAAAAGATATTTCAAGAAACCCCGACCAAGTCTAAAAAAAAATTACACCTAAATGACTACGACGTCATTCTTCAGCTTGTGGCTATGGCCACCTATTGCTGGACCTTACATCAGCATTTCTTTTTTCCGCTAGGACCTATGAGAAAGATTTAATGAAACATAATTTTTTTTTTACTTTAAAATTACATAGTATTTATTTATAAAAAAAATAACTTTTAGAAATTTAAAAGTACCCTACGATTGTGAAAATTTATAAAAACTAATCTAATTATTTTTGACATATAAAGAATTTTTCTTACAATTATAATTATTTGTCTTTATATTTAAACATAAATGTCTTATATGATAAAGAAATTTTTCTGTTAGGTTTGCATATTTTTTTTTGCTAGATGCTTTGATGATCAAATTCTGAACTGTCTTCCGTGTCTTCTTGTTTTCAAATCTTTCAGTTTTTCAATCAATAAAACATCTTTCAGTTTTTCAATCAGTAAAACATCTTTCAGTTTTTCAATCAGTATCAAAATTTTTTAAAGAAAAATAAAAATATATAAAAAAAAATTTATTAAAACCAATTCTTTAAGTTTTGAAGAAGTGAAAATATTTTTTTTTTTAGTTTTTAGTTGCAGAGATATAGCTTGATTTCCCTCTACTAGCCTAGGATTACCAGATGTACTTCTTTGGGAAGCACTGTACTACGTTTTTATTCATAAATGTTTGTTTTGCATATTTTTTTAAAGTCATATTAGTTATAAAATGAAATTTATTTTTATTTTAAAAAAATTATGAATCTTTGTTCGTTTAATTTTGGTTTTTAAACTTAAAATATTAGCTTTTCTCGCAAAGTTTGTAGAATCGCAATTTCTGCATGTGTCACATCATTAGCTTCACACCAATTTAAATTGAACAGCTTCAGTGTATTTTATTGCGCCTACTTAGCTTTGTTTAAGTTTTAACCAGAAAAGAATAAAAATTTGTTATGTCGGATGCTAAAATTTCTATACATTCGCTATTAATATAAAAAATTTCATTGTATGTTATATGGAATATTCGCAGGGTTGCCAAATGAAGTTTGTTAAATTTCCCAAAAGAAAATTAAAAATGCTCAAATTCGAGATAAAATACTCAAAAAAAATTGTTTTGTTGAAAAATTTAAAACTTTAATTATCCACAATTTTGCTTCTGATTGTTGACTTTTTTTTTTTTTTTTTTTTTTTTTTTCTTTTTTTTTTTTTTTTTTTTTTTTTTTTTCTGGCAAGCCTAATCATTATTATTAAAAAAAAACTAATTCCTATCTATGGCTATTGAGGTAAGCCAAGCTATATTTATATGGACATATAAATTTTTGGATTGCAGCAGATGCCTAGTGACATCTCCTGACCGACCGGATGGAGCATTATTGATCAGTTTTACTCGAAGCTTATCTCAACCGGGTACCGCACGGTTTGGTTGAGATAAGGAACGATCAATAACGTCCGTCCACTTATGACTGTGCTCCTCTGTCACTGTCAATGGATACAAAATCATGATTGCTCAGTGATTTTGCCTCCACGCCAGTGGCAGGTGAGCCAGTCATAAAACCACAACGTAGTATGGATCCTCCCGTAGGAGCATCCATGTGGTAATCGGTATATCTTAGCTTCGGATTCTTGGATAGGCCCAAGAATCCTCCACTAAGATTGGGATTTTGGTTGTCATTAGAGCTAGCATTAAATTGCTCCGCTCTAATAACAATCCACTACAGTTGTTGTCCTTGGCCAGTAAAATAAATTTACTTGGTCTCGGACGCACAACTGCAGTACCTAAAGAAAACAAGGAAGAGTTATCCTCAGTTGTTCTGTCTTGGCTGATGTTGTACATCCTGCCAAAACTGAACAACCGAAGCAAAGAATGAGTTTTCTCTATTTCTTTTACCTTTCAGTTTTTCAATCAGTATGAAATTGCTATTGGAAATGCATTTCTTTTTATATGTTTTTTAAAAAAAACAGTCCAACAACAACTTCACACAAAACAAAGAAAAACCCAGAATTGGAATTAGTAACGATTTCTAATGGTTTTAATATTATCAAAAAACAATATTATCAAAAAACAATTAAAATTTGATCCTTTCTTTTTTTTTTTTCTTTTTTTTTTTTTCAAAATATGTTAGGCATATTATGCATGTTTTTTTTTTTCTTTTTATTTATTACAAAAACATAAAATGATACTGTACTTAATATAATATAAACGTTACTGTACTTAATATAATATAAAAGATACTGTACTTAACATAATATAAAAGATATAGCACTTAATTAAGGTAAAGAAATTTTAAACATTTGGGAAAAAAAAAACTAATTTTAGTTTATTAGGGGTCTTTAAAGGATTTAAGGTCATAAAAAAAATTCATAAGTAATTTTTTTTTTTTTTTTTGTTTTTTGAAAAATATTAAAAAATGTGAAAAGAATTTGTTCAGTTATAAAACGCTATTCAAACTTCACGGTAACAAAATAGGTTCAATTACACCCGTCGAAGGCGGTGAATTGAAGCTAGAAAACCAGTGAAGTAAGGGTCTGAAGTAATAACTGAAAACTAGAAATATTTTCAGTTGGGGCTTGAAGCCGATCCTGAGATAAAGAGTCTCATGTTCTATCGACTGAGTTAGCCGGGCTAACAGATCAAATTTCGTGTTATTATGTATATATTTCTGTATATGTTATGGATGTATTAACTTATCAATTTACTAATTTTGATTTTCTTACAAAAATTTTGTATCATTGTGAATTATAATTTTTAATTTTAAAACTAAACATATTCACCAATATTATTACTATTATTATTTTTTTTTTTTTTTATAAAAATATTTTTTTTTTTTTTTTTTTTTTTTTTTTTTTTTATATAAAATTTTTATAAAATCTTAAAACTATATACATATTGAATTTTTTTTTTTATAATATTTTTTTTTTTTTATATATTTATTAATTTTTCTAATAATAAAATTGTAATATTTCATAAGCATATTTTTATAAAATATAGTAGCAATTTTGTATAAAAAAAATTCTGTTCATTACATAATTTGTATATTAATTAAAACATATATATATATATATATACACATATATATATATATATATATATATATATATATATATATACATATATATACATACACACATACACATATATATATATATATATTTTCTCTTTAAGAACAAGAAAAATAAATTTTTTGTTTTGTTTTATTATTTTGAAATTTTTCTTTCTCAGCTATCAGATTTCCTTTTCTTTCCTAAAATCAAACTTTCAGATCTTTGGCGTGATATCTACCTATAGAGTTTTTACCTGCTAAGTCTTTTACTTCATATATGCTATTTCCAATTATTTTTAATACTATACATGGAATGAACTTCTTTCCCAACTTAGCATTGAAGTGTTTGCTAAAATCGCTTTGAGCAAAATTTCTCCTGTAGACTGTTTGACCTATTTTATATTTCACGTTTTTGCACTTTCTATTATATAACTTTCTGCCTTTCTCTTTAGCTTTCTCTAAATTATTCCGCACTATCTCTTTTATGATTTGGAACGATCCGGGCGGGGGTAGTATTTCTACATCTTCTCCATCTATCATATGCATTTTCCTGAGTAATTTAAAGGAGCTACCATGTGTGATCATTTGTTGTCCGAACAGAACGTAGTATGGTGACATTCCAGTTGATTCGTGTACTGTAGCCCTAAGAGCAGTGCTTATACTATCTAAGTCACCATCCCAGTTATACTGTTGATCATCTATATATGCTCTTATTGCGTTTAAGATTGACCCATTTACCCTTTCACTTGCATTTGCTTGTGGTGCGTAGAAAGCAGTTAATTTATGTTCGATGCCGTAATTTTTTAGATATGCTTCGAAATCTTTTGCAACTAACGGTGTCCCATTGTCACTCAAAATGCTTTCTGGACATCCAAATAAGCTAATGGCTTCATCCAGTACTTTAATTGCGTTCGCTGTAGTGGCTTTGCGTAATGGGCGAATAATAACGTATTTAGAGAATGAATCGAGTATTATAAAAATGCAAGTATTTCCAGATCTAGACCTTGGATATGGGCCTAAAAAGTCTATGTATAGATTTTGGAATGGGCGTGATGGTATTGGTTTATTTCCCATGGGGGGTCTAAGGATCTGATTACTAGGTTTTGTTTCTTTACAAATGTTGCAGCTTTGAATGTATCTCTTTACATCTGAAAACATTTGAGGCCAGTAATATTTTGTTCTAATTTTATAGAGGGTTTTTCCAAGTCCGCCATGTGCTGAGTGTGGAGGGTCATGATTATTTTTAATCACCTCATTTACTAGCTCTTCCGGAATCCAAAGTCTCCATAGGTTGCATTCTGACACTTCTTGGTTTTTTCTAAATTCCACTCTTTTGAATACTTTATTTTCAACTATTTGAAGATCCGGAAGCCTGTCTTTATTATCTATTACTGCTTCACGAATTTCTTTATATTTATCTGATTCAAAGGCTTCTGATTCTAAATCTAAGTCTGGACACCTTAAAGCAATTTCTTCCATTCCAAAAGATCGTGAAAGTGAATCTGCTACTACATTCTTTTTCCCTGATCTGTGTTGAATGTCGAATTCAAACGCTTGTAGCTTTAGTGACCACCTAAAAAGCTTTCCGTGGTGATCTTTACAAGTCATTAGCCACTTGAGTGCTGCACAATCAGTTAATACTGTGAATTTGACGCCTTCTACATACATTCGAAACTTCCTTATCGCTTCGACAACTGCAAAACATTCTTGTTCTGTAGCTGCCCACCGAGCTTGTGTTTCGTTGAATTTTTTCGACATGTATGCTACAGGGTGTTCGTTTTTTTCAGAATCTAATTGGAAAATCACTGCTCCAATGCCGGATTGGCTGGCATCGGTTTGTATAAAGAAAGGCTTGTCGTAATTAGGGGGAGCTAACACGGGTTCCGAAATTAAGATTTCCTTAATTTTCGTGAAAGCTTCTCTTGCCCGTTCAGTGAAAATGAATTTATTACCGCTGTTTTTAATTTGTAAGCAATCTGTAATAGGTGAAACTATTGTGGAATAACCTTGTATTAAACGTTGAAACCATCCTGTCATTCCTAAGAAACGTCTGGTTTGTTTCAAAGATTTTGGTTCAGGATATTCAGAAATTGCAGTTATTTTTCCTGGATCTGGCTTCGTACCATTTGCGCCTATGACATACCCCAAGTATTTGATTTCTTTCATGAAGAATTTTGATTTTTCAACATTTATGGTCAAGTTGGCTTTTCTCAGAGCAATTGCAACTTCTTTTAAGAGTTGGAAGTGACGTTCTTTAGTCTCAGTTGCTACCATTAAGTCATCTAAGTAGACTTTTATTTCCTCCTTTAAGTGTTGCGGAATTACCTTGTCCATTAATCTGCACATTCGCTGAGATGCATTACAGAGTCCGAACGGCATGCGGGTGTATTGATATAAAGGTCTACCAGGGATAGCGAAAGTAGTTTTCTCTCGAGACTCCTTTTCAAGCGGAATCTGCCAAAATGCATCTTTTAAATCTATGCTGCTGATATATTTCGTTTTGTCAATTCGTGCTAGAAGTCCTTGTATATTCGGCAGAGGATACGCATCTTTCTTTGTTAGATCATTCACTTTTCTTGAATCTAAACACAGACGGTTTTTCCCTGGTTTCCTTACAAGTACTACTGGTGATGTCCATGCACTGTTGCTTTCTTCAATCACGCCCATTTCTAACATCCTGTCTACTTCAGCATACATTAGCTTTTGAATGGCGGGGGAGATTGGATAATGTTTTTGCTTCACTGGCTCACTGTCTCCTGTGTCTATTATATGTTGTTCCAAACTTGTGCACCCTAATCCTTCTACGGTGTATGAAGGAAACATTCTTTTAATTGCTTCAAGTTCTAATTGTTCATTAGAGTCTAATTTGTGAATGTTCAGGTCTATTTCTGAGATTTCGGACACTAGATTAAAAATTTGGGGTGCTAGTTTGAAGTTGGTCCAGAAGTTGACTCCAAGATAAAGTTCTTGGGATAGTTTAGGCACCACGTGAATTTTCAAAACTTTTGAAATCTTATTAAAGAGTATGGGTACTAAAATATATCCTATTATTTCTGTTTTAGTACCTGAAGCAGTTATGACTGATTCTTTTATTCTATGTATTTTGAAATCAGTATTTTCTCTTATCCATTTTTGATCTTTTCCTAAACACGAAATAGATGCACCAGAATCCAATAATCCCTTTAATGATTTTTGTCCAATTTTGATTTTCACATAAGGTCTATTGTCGTTAGGAAGTTTTATAACTGATGACAGAATTTTTCTCTTATCTTCCTTCACTCCTCTATAATATTGATTTTCTCTTATAGATTTCTCTTTACGTTTTTTTGATTGCATTATTTTATTAACGTTTAGCCTCATCTCGCTGACATTTTTAAACGTAATAATTTCAGCTCTCTTCCTATCATATCTTTGTTTTCTGATATGATAGGGAGGCCAATGTTTTTTTTCTTTTACTGGAGTCTCTATTTCTTCAGTTCTTTTTAATATTTGAACTACTGTTATTTCTTTGTTTTCTTGTGTACAAGACTCTTCTAATAATTTTTCTTTTGTTTCTTGTTTGGGTCTATTTGTCAAATCCGGTTTATTATGAATATCGTCTTCTGTTACTTCTAACTTTTGGCCTATTTCAAAATCTGCAGATGGCCTCGCTACAGATTGCGAATCTAGTTTCCCGATTGGAAACGAACTGTTTTGTGGCAGTTTTTACATGTTGGAGCCACTTCATTGCGCATCCCGCATTTATAACAGAAAATTCTTCTAAAATCTGCTGGGCAATCCATGAATGCATGGCCTGGTTCTTCGCAGTTCCAACAGCGTAAATTATTTTCTGGTGTTGCAGATCTTGATTGTTGTTGCTTTGGTTTAGATGGTTCTTCGTACCTTTTCTTGGCATTGCCAGACATAAAGTAAGGCTGTTTATTAGTATTTTGCACAGCTTCGACTTCATAATTGTCATAATAATTGTCGTTATATTCATGGTCATTGTAATTATTTTCATTATAAATTTCCTGTACTCTATACCTGTTCCGGTCGTAGCCTGGTCTTGAGTAATTATACTCTTCTTGATCTGACCGACTTGGTGCTTTAGCTTCTTTGCTGTTGTCAAGCATCCTGAACTTCGATCTCAATGTTGTAAGATCTCTTATCTCTACTGCTCGGAGTGGCTGTTTGTACTCTCTTCTAGCATTTTGTTTAATTCTATTAGTTAACCGCATTTCACTCAATGGCTCTTCTAGTTTCTGATTTAACGCTGTCATGGCTTGTATATATTCCCGCCAAGTTTCTCCCATTTTCTGTTTTCTATTGAGTAGCTCTGTTATTTTGAAATCTTCTTCAAGAGCTTCAGCGTACTCATTTATCAGAGCTGAACTAAATGTTCTCCAGGTCGTAGTTTGTTTGTCTTGTGACCTGAAATACGAGAAATACCATTTTTTTATTGTTGGGTCCAGAAGTTGGTGGAAATTGTTGATTAGAATTTTGTCAGATATGTTATGGTCAATTCGCTGAATATCCACGTCTTTGACGAAATTCTCAACTTCGTTTCCGTTAAAGAAAAGGCCAAATCTTTTCTTAAGATCGAGTTCTCTAGTGTATCTTGGTTGTCCATGGTCATAATCGCATCTTTCTCTTTGTTTATGTTGGAAATTCGGTCTGCGTTCGGTATATCTGTTTGGTGGAGTGGAGTCTCGTGCTCTAGTGCTTGAGCGGACTGGTCTTGACTGTTCTCTTTCAACGGAACTCTCTGGGGTTGTAAAACGAGAACTTCCGCTATCAGAGTTTACTGCTTCTTTCTGTCTTGACTGACGTTCGGTAACGAACGGCTCTATTTTTTTGTACAATTTATCTATCATGGCTAGTAAGCTAGCCATTGCGTTCTTATCTTTTTTTTCAGGTTTTCCATTTGCCGTATTCCCTGGTTGATTCTGCTGTGCGGGGAATCTTAAATTTCTTTCGGTTTCGCTGGTTTTCTCTTTACATGCTTTTGAGGGTGGATTTGGTCCTTTGTTGATGTGGCCGATCTTGTGGTGCATTTTAATTCCCTGTATTCCTAATCCTTCTATTTCTAAGGTATTCTTTCGACTTCCCGGAGGGAAACTGCTTTTCGAGAATCCTGTTACTCCTTGTTCTATCTGTGCCTGATTTCTGTGTGCCCATTTTTCTCTGAATCTTCTTAAATCTTCTAGTTCTTTATATGATTCTAGGTCTGAAAAGGGAATCTTATTTCTGTTGTATTCGTATTCGTATTCACTTATTTCTAAGTGATCTTGCGCTATATATAAGTTTTTATCTGTCATGCTTTTTATTTCTTAATTTTCTTGTTCCTAACGAGAAATTTTGTTTATATACATTTTAAAAAAATAAAATCTAAATAACTTATAATTAGTTTAATAAGTTGTTAATTGAATAAATTAAAAATAAAATGAAATAAAATATAAATAGAATATATATGTTTCATAAAAAAATATTTTTTTTAAGAATATGCTGTTAACAAATCATAGTTTGTTTTGTTATTTGTGTTTTTTTTTTTACATTGAATTTGGTCCTTTTGGTCAACAGAAATGCTTGATGTAAAGTAAATATAAAATGAATAGATAGAAAAAATTTAGAGAAGGAGAAAAAAAAAATCTTAGTTAGCTCTATTTTTAGTAAAAGGTGGATAGTTTATAAACAGAAAATTTTTGTTTTATTTCGCCTGTTCACCCCAGCATGTACAGTGTAGCCCATGACTACATTTTCTACTGCACTCACACTGCAAGGTGAAAAGACGAAACGCCACTGTACTTGTGGAACAAGTACTGAAAATCAAAATCGCAGCATGTACAGTGTAGACTGTGCCTACATTTTAAACTGCACTCACACTGTACGATGTTGATCTTCTTTTATGAAGAAAAAGATTGTTACAGTTATCATAAAACTATTTCCCAGCATGTACAGTGTAGCCCGTGCCTACATTTTATACTGCACTCACACTGCAAGAAAAGTTAAAGGAGAACTGTATTATGTTAGAATTAATAAAAAAAAAATTTGATAGTTTAGAGTAAAGATAATAAATATTTTCAGAAAAATTTCACCTCAGCATGTACAGTGTAGACTGTGCCTACTTTTCTACTGCACTCACACTGTAAGGTGAGAAGTTTTTTCAAATATTATAAGGAAAATATTTTTATAGAGCTAATATTTTGACTTGGGGTTTCTAAAATATGTAGTGTAAAAATTACTAAAATTACTAAAATGCTATATTTTTTCTCTTTTTTTTTTTTAAAAACTTAGTTTAAAAAAAAATCATTGTGTAAGGTCTTCACCTTACAAGTTTTCAAAAAGCAGAGACTCGAAAGTCTTGCTACTCTTTGTTAGGGTAGGACTCATAGTCTTACCACGTTGGGCGCCATTTGTTACGGATTTATTAGGAGAAATAATTGAAATGTAGATATAACAAACTTGTGACACCATGTTGTGCCATTTGTTACAGAACTATTAGGAGAGTTAAAAACAAACTTCTGGTATTGGGTACCATCCATTTGTTAGGTAACGAAATTAGGGTTGTGTAAAAGTATTTAGTTCAAAAAAAAGAACCACCGAGATCTTAACATAGAAATTTATGCCAAGTGAAATTTGCTATAGTAAAGATTAATAAAATAACTTTACTAGCTAAAATATATCTGGTGCCGAGTCCACTGTCTAAGACATCCTGTTCACAGGCCGGGTCTAAGCTCGTCGTTGGGTGGGTACGCGACAGTGAACACCAGAGTGTCCATAACAAAATTTTAGGATGTCATGTTTGGAAGAAGGTAAAATTTGAGATAGAAAAAAAAAAAGATATTTCAAGAAACCCCGACCAAGTCTAAAAAAAAATTACACCTAAATGACTACGACGTCATTCTTCAGCTTGTGGCTATGGCCACCTATTGCTGGACCTTACATCAGCATTTCTTTTTTCCGCTAGGACCTATGAGAAAGATTTAATGAAACATAATTTTTTTTTTACTTTAAAATTACATAGTATTTATTTATAAAAAAAATAACTTTTAGAAATTTAAAAGTACCCTACGATTGTGAAAATTTATAAAAACTAATCTAATTATTTTTGACATATAAAGAATTTTTCTTACAATTATAATTATTTGTCTTTATATTTAAACATAAATGTCTTATATGATAAAGAAATTTTTCTGTTAGGTTTGCATATTTTTTTTTGCTAGATGCTTTGATGATCAAATTCTGAACTGTCTTCCGTGTCTTCTTGTTTTCAAATCTTTCAGTTTTTCAATCAATAAAACATCTTTCAGTTTTTCAATCAGTAAAACATCTTTCAGTTTTTCAATCAGTATCAAAATTTTTTAAAGAAAAATAAAAATATATAAAAAAAAATTTATTAAAACCAATTCTTTAAGTTTTGAAGAAGTGAAAATATTTTTTTTTTTAGTTTTTAGTTGCAGAGATATAGCTTGATTTCCCTCTACTAGCCTAGGATTACCAGATGTACTTCTTTGGGAAGCACTGTACTACGTTTTTATTCATAAATGTTTGTTTTGCATATTTTTTTAAAGTCATATTAGTTATAAAATGAAATTTATTTTTATTTTAAAAAAATTATGAATCTTTGTTCGTTTAATTTTGGTTTTTAAACTTAAAATATTAGCTTTTCTCGCAAAGTTTGTAGAATCGCAATTTCTGCATGTGTCACATCATTAGCTTCACACCAATTTAAATTGAACAGCTTCAGTGTATTTTATTGCGCCTACTTAGCTTTGTTTAAGTTTTAACCAGAAAAGAATAAAAATTTGTTATGTCGGATGCTAAAATTTCTATACATTCGCTATTAATATAAAAAATTTCATTGTATGTTATATGGAATATTCGCAGGGTTGCCAAATGAAGTTTGTTAAATTTCCCAAAAGAAAATTAAAAATGCTCAAATTCGAGATAAAATACTCAAAAAAAATTGTTTTGTTGAAAAATTTAAAACTTTAATTATCCACAATTTTGCTTCTGATTGTTGACTTTTTTTTTTTTTTTTTTTTTTTTTTTTTTTTTTTTTTTTTTTTTTTTCTTTTTTTTTTTTTTTCTTTTTTTTTTTTTTTTTTTTTTTTTTTTTCTGGCAAGCCTAATCATTATTATTAAAAAAAAACTAATTCCTATCTATGGCTATTGAGGTAAGCCAAGCTATATTTATATGGACATATAAATTTTTGGATTGCAGCAGATGCCTAGTGACATCTCCTGACCGACCGGATGGAGCATTATTGATCAGTTTTACTCGAAGCTTATCTCAACCGGGTACCGCACGGTTTGGTTGAGATAAGGAACGATCAATAACGTCCGTCCACTTATGACTGTGCTCCTCTGTCACTGTCAATGGATACAAAATCATGATTGCTCAGTGATTTTGCCTCCACGCCAGTGGCAGGTGAGCCAGTCATAAAACCACAACGTAGTATGGATCCTCCCGTAGGAGCATCCATGTGGTAATCGGTATATCTTAGCTTCGGATTCTTGGATAGGCCCAAGAATCCTCCACTAAGATTGGGATTTTGGTTGTCATTAGAGCTAGCATTAAATTGCTCCGCTCTAATAACAATCCACTACAGTTGTTGTCCTTGGCCAGTAAAATAAATTTACTTGGTCTCGGACGCACAACTGCAGTACCTAAAGAAAACAAGGAAGAGTTATCCTCAGTTGTTCTGTCTTGGCTGATGTTGTACATCCTGCCAAAACTGAACAACCGAAGCAAAGAATGAGTTTTCTCTATTTCTTTTACCTTTCAGTTTTTCAATCAGTATGAAATTGCTATTGGAAATGCATTTCTTTTTATATGTTTTTTAAAAAAAACAGTCCAACAACAACTTCACACAAAACAAAGAAAAACCCAGAATTGGAATTAGTAACGATTTCTAATGGTTTTAATATTATCAAAAAACAATATTATCAAAAAACAATTAAAATTTGATCCTTTCTTTTTTTTTTTTCTTTTTTTTTTTTTCAAAATATGTTAGGCATATTATGCATGTTTTTTTTTTTCTTTTTATTTATTACAAAAACATAAAATGATACTGTACTTAATATAATATAAACGTTACTGTACTTAATATAATATAAAAGATACTGTACTTAACATAATATAAAAGATATAGCACTTAATTAAGGTAAAGAAATTTTAAACATTTGGGAAAAAAAAAACTAATTTTAGTTTATTAGGGGTCTTTAAAGGATTTAAGGTCATAAAAAAAATTCATAAGTAATTTTTTTTTTTTTTTTTGTTTTTTGAAAAATATTAAAAAATGTGAAAAGAATTTGTTCAGTTATAAAACGCTATTCAAACTTCACGGTAACATTAGTTAAATTTTGGTGAATTTTTGGGTTATTAAAAATATTTTTATAAATTTTAAGCATATTTAGTAAAATTTTGGTAAATATTTTGGTTAAAGACAGTTAATTGGTAAATTTCTTGGTTACCAAAAATCAACCGAAAAATTTTACCTAAAAATTTTTCTCGGTGAACACGGTAATGACAAAAAAATAGTTTTTACGTAATATATTGGAAAAAATTCGAAATAATTAAAATATTTAATCAATTAACCCCTTGAAGTTTTAATTAGTTAAATAAATTGCTATAAATAAAGTTCTATTGAAAATTTTTTTAATATTGGAAAAAATTTCTTTTAAAGTAAATTACAATTTCAATATCATTCCAAAAAATAATTTCTGAGCAGTAAGAAGAATCTAACAAAGCTAAACAAACTTAACGTAATAGTCATGAAGTTATGGACATGTATTGCTTTAATTTTATCGGTGTGCCTCAATGGTATTTTTGAAAATTCAGTAAAATTATATTTAAAATGAAAATGTTTCTAAATGTGGTAGTTAACAATTTTAATCATAAATTTTTTCAGTCCACGCAGACCAAGGTTTATTCAAGACATTCGGAGCGATACAAAAATGTGAAAATAATCCGAAGGAACAAATAACAGGTAAGAATTATATTGTTAAATTAAATTTCTGAAATAAGAATTATGTTAATTTGTGGTAATGTGAAAAAAGTATAGTTATTGAATTTTTTTTAACTCTATGTTTTATCACAATACAAGTAACGATATTTAGTAAAAATTAGTAAAAATGTAGAATAAACATCTAAAAACCATATATTGTGACAAAGTCAAGCCTACGGTAGTTATTTGCATTAGAGTCTAACAGAAAGCCGAGTAGAAGCAACAGAACATAAACTAAAGAAAAGGTTTAATTTAGGACCTAAGTAAATATCAGTATTGTTTTTGAAATAAAAAAACAATATTTAGCACACAAAAAAATTATTCAACTTTTATAAATTGAACTTACATAAATTATGTATGAGGAACGATATTATAAGAATATTACTGTTAAAAAGACGAGAGAAAGCATATAAGCATAAATATATAACAACTAGCTTATAAGCGAGTCACACTACAACTAAAAAGCCACTATACTTATGATGGCTTTTTGAAATGCGTTCACACTAGTATTTTTTGAAATTCAAAAAAAAGGAAAAAAAAAGTGTAAACAAACAAAAAGTATTTAAAATATAATAATTAACAACAAATAAAAAAAGTTTTATTTAAATAATTAAGTAATTAAATAATTGAATTTTAATAATTAATTATAAAAACGATTTGAAATGGATGAATTTTTACAATTATTTCGGTAAGTGAATATGAGACAAATTTGTTGCAGGAAAAAAGGAAATTGAAATTGATTGTAATTGAAAATATTGTTGAACTCAATCGATTGTTGGCTATTAAATACGAAAATGTTCCACGCACAATTTGCACATTGGTAAGATTTATTTAGAAACAAAGTTTAATGAAAAAAATATATAATTTTCTTTTCTTTTCAGAATCGTGAGAATAAGTTTTTTGAAAATGAGCTGTCTACGAACGGGGAAGTTTTTTTCAATGGATACGAAATCGATGATCTATGTTCTTTACTTCCAAATTTAGCAAAATTAGAAACACCATTCCGGGAGACAATCCCTTTTAAAAAAAAGGATTGCAGTGGCGTTGTATGCCTTAGGATCGTCAGCCGAATATATGACGGTGGCAAATGTCTTCGGAATAGCCCGATCAACTGTTTGTGAAATTGTGCTAAATTTTTGTAAAGAAGTATGGAATCAAATGAGACCGATATATTTGAATTCGTATCCATTGACCGATGTTGTTTTGAAAGAAAATATAAGTGGTTTTGAAAAACTTGGGTTTCCTCAATGTGTTGGAGCAATTGGTAAATTATTTTGCTGTTTGAAGTCTATTCTGATCAATTTCAAGATTATTATTTTTTTTAGATGGTACTCACATTGAAATAAAACCACAAAGAAAATATGCAACGGATTACTACAATTACAAGGGGTGGTACTCTACAATTTTGTTTGCCAGTGTAGTGCCCTCTTTGAGTGTGAACTCTTCACTCATATAATGTTAATCATATGTGGTATGAGTGATGAGTGTCATCTTTAATATGCTTTGGAGTTACTCTCTCTCTCTCCTCATTAATATATAAGAAAGACATTAGTTTTAAGTAATCAGAGTTGTCAAGATAAAGTCAAACAATAAAGTCATGTGTTACAATAAAGTCAAACAATAAAGTCATGAATTACGCATACTAACGTGTATTATTTCTGTACAATAAAAGAATACCAAAAGGTATCACATGGCGACCGTGACAGTCTCAAAAAAAAAAAAATATATTTTAAAAATAAATTAGAAAAGTAAATTAATTTAACGATATATTTAAAATTCTTCAAAAAAAAAAGGATAAAATTATTTTTTATTAATTAAAATATAAGTGGAAAAAAAAAAAAAAAATTAATTAAAAAGAAATTTGAAACGGAAAAATGGAAAGAAGGAAAAAATTTTTTTTTGTGAAAAGAAAAAAAATGGTGGAAAATAAAAACTATTCAAAAAAAAAAAAATTTTTTGAAAACGAAAATTATACTAAATTAAATTCATCGAAAAATAAGAAAAAAACAAAATAATTTTTTTTTAAAATAAAATTAAGAAAATTCTTATTTAAAAAAAAAAAAGGAAATCAAAAATGAAATAATTTGACTGCAATCGAAATTTTTTTTTTATTAAAAAAAAAATTAAATGGCTGAAAATTTATGAAAAGTGACAAAAAAAAGAGATTAAAAACCATAAAACTTCAAACCAAAATTTTTATTTCAAAAAAAAAAATTAAGTTCATTAAAATAATAATATTATACAATTCTTTTTTGGCTGAAAAAAAAAAAAATTATTACTTACCCTAAAATCTGAAAAAAAAAAGAACTCTTTATATACTTTATATACTTACTTTAACTTACCTTAAGAAAAGAAAACAGAGGTAAAACCTAAAAATTTAAAAGTGAAGCATAAATAGTAAAAGAAAATTTTTCTTAAGAAAATAAAAAATTTTTTTTTAATCAAAATTAACATAAATTTAAATAACCTTTAAATAACTTTCAAAAAAGTTTAACGAAAAAAAAGAAAAAAAAAAAGAAAAAAAATAACAATTGTTTCAAAAAAAAAAGAAAAGAAATTCGATAAAAAAACCAAAATTTTGCCAATGGCGGACAAAAAAAAAAAAAAGAAAAAAAAAATTATAATATAAATTTAGTTAGACAATGAAACAAAAAATTAATAAATTTTTTTACACATACATGCAAATTTTTATCTTGCATCTGTCAATTAAAAAAAAAAAAAATAATATTAAAATCTAATTTGTTTGAAAAATAATTTTTATTCAAAAAGCGAATTGAATTATCGGAAATTCTTTTCGAACTCCTAACAAAAAAAAAAAAAAGAAGAGAAAATTTAAATTAAATTAAAACACAAATTTAAAATAATTTAAATACAAAAAAAAAAAAAAAATAAAAATAAAATCAAAAAATATATTTTAAAATACACCACAATAACATAAAAATCAACAACAGTATTATTAACAACAACAGCAACAGTAACAGCAACAGCAGTACAAATACAAGCAGCAATAACAGCAACAATAGCAAATTCAACAACATCAAATTCAACAACAAGTACTTCAATAAATTTAATTTAATCATTTTTTATATAAAATAAATTTTTATAATTTTTTAATTACATTTTAAATTTATATAAAATAAAAATAAAATGAAGCAATGTAGATCCAAATTGTTACATAAAAAATTTCTATTTTTTTTTCCAAATTGAAGTAAATAATTTTAAAATTTATCAATTCTAATGTTCAAATCAAATTTTAATTTTAATAATTGGATATACACTGTTTCAAATAATTTTTTTTATAAAATTATATTATACTAATTTAAAATTTTACACTTAATTTCATATAAATATAAAATATAAGTATAAGCTAAACTTTTCTCTTACAAAAAAAGAAATATTGCAATTATGATTCATTATATATGAATAGTTTACAAATAAAAATTACATCATTTACTTTGAACCGATTTCTTCTAATCTTTTTTTTTCTTCGTAAAATTTTTTTTTAAATATATCTATAAGAATATTTCTTATTACATGTTAGTACAAAATTTAATTTTATTTTATCATGCATCAAAAATGGTTTAACATAATTTTGCTTAACATAATTTTGCTTATTATTTGACATCTCTGCTTTCTCTGACGTATGAATAACTTCTTGATTTCCAATAATTCAGATCTCATTTTGTAACATAAGGTAACCACTCCTCAACATTTTTTTTAGGGAACTTCAACATAAGGTAACCACTCCTCAAATTTTTTTAGGGAACTTCAACATAAGGTAACCACTCCTCAAATTTTTTTTTAGGGAACTTCAACATAAGGTAACCACTCCTCAATTTTTTTTTCTTTCTTAGTGAACCACAATATAAGGTAACCACTCCTCAATTTTTTTTTTAGTGAACCACAATATAAGGTAACCACTCCTCAATTTTGTTTTCTTAGTGAACCACAATATAAGGTAACCACTCCTCGAATTTTTAAGAAAATTTAATACAAAGTAACCACTCCTCAAATTTTAGTCAACTTCATTACAAGGTAACCATTCCTCAATTATTTTAAGGGGACTACAATATAAGGTAACCATTCCTCAATTATTTTAAAGGGACAACAACATAAGGTAACCATTTCTCAATTATTTTAATTTCAATACAAGGTTACAATTTTTTTTATGGAAAAAGCTCGTCTCGAAATTAAAACAGCTAAAGATAATTTTTGTAAAGCTTACAAACGCATTCTGAAAGACCTTAAACCAAAAAATTTAGAAACATTACAAGCAATTAAATTAAATATTGAAGAAACATATAACATCTACGTACATACAGTTCTTCAAGCTTGTATTAAATTCGAAGAACATCATCTAACATTAGCTAAAGATTGTCATTATTGTTACGATAAGTTACAAGAGAGCTTCAAACTATTAAAGTGCGTAGATCTAATTCCAAAAGATATTCTAATACAGATCAAAATAATTCAAAGCGATACAGAACAAAGTTCAGTAAAATCAAATAGTTCTGAAGAAAACTTTGAAGATACTTATGACAAAATGGCTCTTTCTAATGTTGAATTTTTGCGTACAGCTAGTTCACAGATAAATAGAAATTATAGTGGTGATCCATTATCACTTAAATCTTTCATCGATTCAATAAATTTATTAGACACACTAGCAGAAACACAAGACTTAAAAAATTTATTAGCTACTTTTATTTTATCAAAGCTTGATGGTACAGCTCGCGAATCTATAGCTGATACGTCTAATACAGTAGAACTTATTAAACAAGATCTTAATAATTCAATAAGACCAGAAAGTTCTAAAATTATAGAGGGAAAAATAAAAGCTTTGAGAACGGATAGGAACACTTTACAAAATTTTTCAGAAAAGGCTAACGAATTGGCTGAAGCTTTTCGTCGTTCACTTGTGTTAGAAGGTATACCAACACAAAAAGCTAAAGAAATTTGTATTGAAAAAACAGTTGAAATGTGCAGAAATAATGCAAGATCTGATCTGACCAAAGCTGTTTTATCATCGACCCAATTTAAAGATCCTAGAGAAGTAGTCTCAAAATTTTTAATAGAAATAGATTTACAATCGCAAGAAAAACAGGTTCTGTCGTTTAGAACAAAAAACAATAATAATTCGTCTAGCAATTCTTATAGAAATCGTCCCAATAATAATTTTCGTGGAAATTATAACAGGGGAAATTTTAGACACCAAAATCAACGATTTGTAAATAATAATTTTCAAAACAATAATCGTAATCGTAATCGTAATCGAGGTAATTTTAATAATAATCGAGGTAACTATAACAATAATCGTGGGAACTTTAATAATAATCGCAGTAATAGAGGAAATATAAATAGAAATTTTAACCAAAATAATTATGTACGATACGCGGGAAACGACCAGGCCCCCCAAAACGGCCAGGGGGAACAAGATCAAATGCGTTTACAGCAAAATTAAATAATAACGCTAACTTTAATACACATTATATTAATCCTAGTTCACAATTAAATACTAACTCACATTCAAACTCGAATACAACGAAATTTTTTTATAACTCTAATTTAAGACCAAATGCAAACAGAAATACGAATTATTCAAACGAAAATAAAAATTTTCTCAATTATTATCCAAATTTAAATAAAAAACCTAAATTAATTACAAAAAATGTTTTTAACGTCAATCCAAATTTTTTTGATTTTATTATCTTAAATTCTAAATGAAATTTCCAAGGCTCAACATTTCTAGTCGATACTCAAGCAGATATTTCGTTAATAAAAATTTCATCAATCAATTCAAATTTTAACTTAGAAAATAAATTAAATTCAAATAATATTATAAGCATTTTGGGAATAACGCAAAATTCTATAAAAAGTTTAGGTACAATCAACGTCAATTTTCATTTTAAACATACAATTTTATCTTGTTTACTACACGTAGTTCCAGATGGTATTTTAGGCAAAGACTTTCTCAAATTCTATAAGTGTCAAATAAATTATGATTCTATGCAATTAACACTCAACAATAATTCTTATTCTTTTTCAATTCCAATTTTAGAAAACCCTAGTGAAAATTCAATTGTTTTACCTTCTAGATGTGAAGTCATTCGTACTTTCATTCTTCCAAATGATTCTCCTTGTGTGGTACTTGACCAAGAAATCGCACCTGATATTTTCGTTCCACGTACGATAGTTTCATCAAAAACTCCTTTAATTAAAGTTTTAAACTTATCAGATAAAATTCGAATAATTCCTAAAAATACTTCACTTAAATCAGAACCTCTTTCAAATTTTAACATCCTAAGAATTGACACAAATAAAAATCAGAATAGAACAAACGAATTGCTTCAAATAATATCTAAAAATACCAAACTACAATATCAAGAAAAATTATTAAATTTATGCGAACAATATAGTAATATTTTCCATATGAAAGATGATAAAATGACAACAAATAACTTCTATACACAAAATTTAAGGATAGATAATAATACTCCATTATATGTGAAGAATTATAAGACTTCCATACTCCCAAAAACAGGAAATCGACGACCAAGTAAATAATTTATTAAAAAATGATCTTATTGAACCAAGCCAATCTAATTTTAACAGCCCTATTATTTTAGTGCCTAAGAAAGGTTCAGATAAAAAATGGAGATTATGCATAGATTACCGTCTAGTAAATAAAAAATTAATTGCAGATAAATATCCACTGCCAAGAATAGAAGACATATTAGACAATTTAGGCAGATCAAAATTTTTTACTGTACTCGACCTTTACTCAGGATTTCATCAAGTTCCACTTAATGAAAACTCGCGAGATATAACATCTTTTAGCACAGACAAAGGTTCTTTTAGATGGAAAGTTCTTCCATTTGGTCTAAATGTCTCACCCAATTCATTTTCTAGAATGATGGCGTTAGCGTTCTCAGGTCTTTCACCGTTACAATGTTTTCTATATATTGACGATATCATATGTATTGGCTGTTCAGTCGAACATCACCTTAAAAATCTTAAATCTATTTTCGAAGTTTGTAAAAAATTCAATCTTAAACTTAATCCTGAAAAATGTTCATTTTTTAAAAATGAAGTTACATACCTAGGACATAAATGTACCGATCGAGGTATCTACCCAGATAGTAGCAAAATAGATACGATCAGAAACTATCCAGTACCAAGAGATAAAGACGCTACCAAACGATTTGTTGCATTTATGAACTACTATAGAAAATTTATACCCAACTTTGCATCTATAGCCAAACCATTAAATACAAGATAAAGTCAAACAATAAAGTCATGTATGAATTACGCATACTAACGTGTATTATTTCTGTACAATAAAAGAATACCAAAAGGTATCACACCAGCGTTGACCACAGGTACAATTTTATGTACATAAATGTTGCGTGTCCTGGTCGCTGCAACGACTCTTCAATTTTTGAGCAATCATTGTTGAAAAGAGAACATTGCAGCAATAATCCACTGCTACATCGACATTCAAAAAATATAAACTCCACCAATCCCCTTGTTGATTGGTAATTCTGCATTTAAGTTATCGAAATATGTAACGAAGCCGTACCCGTACAAAATTGAAGCAGATTTCGGCGAAAAACTTTTCAATTATCATCTCTCGAAGTGCCGTCGGGTGGTCGAAAATGCTTTTGGCCATCTCAAAGCACGGTTTAGAAGATTGGGTAAGGGGATGGACAACCGAATTGAAAATACAGCGTCCATAATTAAAGCGTGTTGCGTTTTGCACAACTTCCTCAATTCTAAACGTGACAAAATCAACGCATCATGGATGGTACAATTAGTTGAAAATTAAAGGAGAAATCAACGGCCACAACCAGATTTTTCAAATCCTGTTAGCTCAAATGATGGGCTTACATACGAAATGCACTAAGTTTATGAGTTTATGTTGAAAAATGAAATAAATGTTTAACCTTTGTTGTTTGTACCAATTTCACTTTTACGCTAACCCAAACCATTTCTAAAACTATCAACAACAAAAAAAAACAATTATTGCAAGATTAATTTTAAAATTTATTGCAAGTCTCAATTATTTTTATTATAGTCCAAAATATCGATAGCAATTTAATTGCATTAACATATTTATAAATTAAAGTAATGAAAAATATATTTAAATGAAAAATAAATTAAATATCACATATTTATTTAACACATTTAGCTGTTTTTTTTTAATTCTTCAGTCTTTTTTAATTATTGTTATCAAAAAGAATTTTTTTCTTAAAATTCATTTATTATTATCTTTCAAATTTTCCAAATATTGTTGATTACAATATAAATTCTTAGTACAAAACCATTTTTTTAAAGGATATTACAGATTTCAGTAAAATAATAAAATGAAATGAAAAAATTACTTGTAATCAGAGCTGACTTAATTCAAGTATTTTGCAATATCAGTACCAGTATACCATTATTGCAAAAATACTGCAGTATTTTCTTACAATATAATGGTACTTCAAAAAAAATTCAGTACCAACATATTATACTATACTGGTACTGCAATTTTCTTGCAGTACCAGTACATTGTAGAAAAATATTGCAGTATTTTTGCAGTACCAGTATACTGGTACTGATATTGCAAAATACTTGAATTTAGTCAGCTCTGATTACAAGTAATTTTTTCATTTCATTTTATTATTTTACTGAAATCTGTATTATCCTAAAAAAAATGGTTTTGTACTAAGAATTTATATTGTACTCAACAATATTTGGAAAATTTGAAAGATAATACTGAAAATTTGAAAGATAGTACTGATATTGCAAAATACTTGAATTTAGTCAGCTCTGATTACAAGTAATTTTTTCATTTCATTTTATTATTTTACTGAAATCTGTAATATCCTAAAAAAAATGGTTTTGTACTAAGAATTTATATTGTACTCAACAATATTTGGAAAATTTGAAAAATAATAATAAATGAATTTCAAGAAAAAAAATATACCCTATCTTATTACTTTTCACAAAATTTGTTCACATATTTCTCAATTGCTGCCGTTTTTTTTTTTCGCACTGCAACAAATCAGAGTCTATCTCATTCATTCTTTTAAGAACTGCTGTATTTTTTTTTTTAAAGTTCCATTATCAGCACATCGTAATTTTCTTCATTTTTCTTCTTTCTAGTGGAGGCAGTAGGCGAAAATGAAGGACTTGACGATTTTTCTGATGATGATCGTGTCAATGTTGATAATTCTATAGATATAAATGCTGTTGGCGGTGGTGACATTGATGTGGGAGGAATGGCTGTAGATGTTGATGCAGAATATTGGAAACAATACATTGATGTGGGAGCAATGGAGGAATGGCTGTAGATGTTGATGCCGAATATTGGGAAGAATATTCCAATAATGAATAATTTAAATCTAAAAATAAAAAAAAGGTTATGACTTAAACAAAAAAATTCTATCTTTAAACTATTATTATTTACAAATTTAATTCAGAATATATCAAAAATCTTTTTACGGTTATGTGTTTTATTCTAATTGAAAATATAGATGCAATTTAAAATAATTATCTACAGACTATTTTGGAAAATTAAAAAAATTATTAATTAGGTCCTAGTAAGTATTTAAAAATAAAAGGAACATTACAATAACTTCTGAAAACTGGACAAAAGATGCCACTGGAAATTTGTTCCGAAAACTGGACTGTGAACAGGTGGGAAGTGCGTTTTATGTATTCAGTAACCATTTTTGTTGGTATACCTACCTGAAAAACTTTCTTCCATAATTTCAGCTGAATTGAAGAACCTCTTGTCCCCAAATTTTCTTTAACTTCTTCAAAATGTTCCCAATTAGATTGGGATCCTCCAGAAGGACCAATATTTTTCTTTTCCATTCTAAAACGAAACGAAAATTATGTTGTTTCAGAATATTAACTTAAAATTTTATTTTTGATCAGATTGTGTAGGCACCACCTGTACCTGAACTTATCTTTTAAATTCTTGAATTTTGTTTTAATTTCTTCTATCGAAACTTCGATACCTTCTTCTTTTAATTTTTTTTTTATTTCAGACATGATATGGAGATTCTTCCTTGTTTTCTGGAGCTCTTGTTTTTTTTCCTGCCAAATTTTTAAAAATATTTTGGTTCCATCATGGGTCCATTAAAAATTTTTTTTTTCGAATTTCTTTTCGTTGGTTCCATTTTTATATAACTATAATAAAAAACTTTACCTACCACTTTTTTTTTTTTAATTAAATTAAAATTTAAAATTATTAAATTAATTTAAAAAAAATTTTTCTTTTCCCCGATTTATTTTTTTTTTTTTTTTGTTGTTTACATTTTTTTTTGACAAAAAAGACTACCAAATCACTAAAAATAAACAATTTTTAGTTCTTTTTTTTCTCACTGGCGCTTATTTGTTATTTTATCTCTGATTTTCTAGTGGCTTTTTGAAAAGCTACTAGCTTTTTTATCTTTTTTTTGTATGGAAAAAGCCACAAAACAGCCACAACGATGATGGCTTTTTCAAAAAGCCATTAAAAGCCGAAGTGTGACAGCCTTATTAATTCTTTCCTTATTTTGTGTACAAAACAGCAATCGGAATTGAAAAAAATAATAATAATTATTATTATTATTATTATTGTTACTATTACTAGTCGATCCCGGCGCGAACTTTGTTTCACTCTAGCCTTTATTAATAAGAGTTATGGTCTTGAATTCATACAAAAATAGCAAAGAAAAGACACTTCCCCTGTTTCCCGATAATATTAATTTTTAGGCACATTTACCAATTTTTTTTTTTTGAAAACCTTATTAGGACTTTTACGAATATTAAAAAAAAATTAGGTTCAGCCGTTCTCAACTGATGCACTTACCAAAGAACAGCATTTAATTGTTATTTATATAGAATATTATTACTATAACACTTAGTAATATTATTAGTAATTACTTTTTTATAATGAAAATTTATTATTTTTAAGTTGATTATGAAGGAGGTAGATACAAGAAAAATAAATTTAGTAAACAAAACCGAATAACAGAAACGTAAAGAAAATAACAATTTTCACCATTTTTTTAATGTTTTTTTGAATTTTTCTCTCTTGCAACATATTTATGAGAATGTTGCAAGGAAATAGTAAACAAAGTGTGTAAATAAATTAATTTTCTGTATCATGCGACATTTGTAAACGATGTGTGTTGAATGAAAAGTTTTTAATAATAAAATGAAATTTTAATGTTTTCAACTAGTCCAACAGGTGTTAATAATGAAACTAATTAAAAACAGAGTTATGATTTCGTTAGGTAATTATTAGTAACGCTCAAATGGTTGAATATTCATCAGATTATGTAAATTAATATAGTGACTACTTACATCTATTTTTAGCAATGTAAACGACTTCAGACTACAGTGAACAGAGGCAGAACGTTCATTTGTTTACAAATACATATAATTGTACAATGAGCTAATTGGTTAATTTTTGGTTATGCTACTGGCGACATATATATCCTGACGACATATATTTCATTATCGAAAACTAATAGATAGTGTAACTTTTTTTTTTCATTTGAATAATACGATTTTATGCAAAGCTAAATTTTAGTTTCCTTAAATTTTGCTTAAGAAATTACGACCTCATCGCATAAACTGTTATGAATTAAAGGAGGAATTTGTTTGAATGGAGGATAACAAATTTCTAGGACCACTTTGGGTACCATTTGTTATGAATTTATTTAATACAAAAAAAATATTTAAGAATTTTAAAATAACAAAAGTTACAATTAAAATTTTAGGGGGAAGGTTTAAAAATATGCAGTTGCATAAATGAATATGCGAGTTCTGAAAGAATTCCAGAGTTTTATTATAAAAATTTTATAATAAAATATGGCGAAGGTAGAGGCTAATGAAATAGCTCTACCAGCCGAATTTATTCTGGTGCCGAGTCCACTGCCTGACATCCTGGTTCATGGGCCTGGTCTAAGCTCGTCGATGGGTGGGTACGTGGCAGTGAACACCAGATGGTTCATAACAAAGTTTCGGATGTCTTTATATAAAAGAGAAAAAAAAATTATCAAGAGTGGGAAGGTAGAAGTGATAGTAAATTCCGTCCATTTACTATCTTTCCCACCTGACAACTTACAGAGATGGATATTTTGAAAACCCCAACCAATTCAAAAAAAAAAAAAAAATTTAGACTAAATGACTACGACGTCATTCTTCGGCTCGTGGCTTCTGCCACCTATAGCCGGAACTTCACGCTAGCATTTCTATCATTTTAAAAGACCTGAAAAATAAATTTCCTTATCTAATCAAAGGCATTATTTTTTTTTTTCTTAAAATTTTATTAAAAAAACAAAATACAAAATTAATTTACTTTTAAAAAAAAATATTAGATCTTAAATTACATTTTATTTTTTATTATTTTTTTTTTTATTTAAAAAAATTTCTATATAATTAATCAATTTGGTCCTACATGGTTGATTTGTTATTAAAATTACTTTTATTGTTGATAATTCAAATTTTAATTTTTGTATATTTCGATACATAAAAATTTATTTTTGTCTATTAATTACAATAGATCCTTTTTTTTACAAAATTTTGAACATATATATATAAATTTTTGTTCTTTTGGTGATCCTTAATAGGATATAGCATATATGTATATAAATATATACTTGGACATTTATATTAATTATTTTTGTAACAAATATTAATTTGTTTATTGCATAATCTGCATGAGATATTTGTATAAAAAAAAATTTGTTTTATTGTGTTGATTTCGACAGGAGTTTTCTACGTTGTAATATGCAATTTGTCTTTTTTGTTGATGATCAATAATTTGAATATCGTTCTTAGACGATCAATATTAGGAACATGTCTTTATTTGTTGACAATGAACAATTTGAATATCTCTTAGACGATTAACATTTGAATAGGTCTTTTTTGTTGACAATCAACAATTTGAATATGAAAAAATTATGAAAATAAAATAATTTATAAAAATAATTAGTATTAAGTTCTATGTTTTGACCGATCGATCTTTTTATTTTTGTCATGAAAACATTTTGGTTTTTTATCAAATTAAAAAAAAATGTATTTCAAAATTACATTTCATCTATTTAAAAAAATTGTTATTATTTTTTTTTTTGTAAAAATATGTTGAATTCTACAAGGGATAACTTACGAGATTTTTGAATTTAATTCCTTAGAATCTGGAATTTAGAGTAAGCAAAATTAAAAAAATTATGTAGTTTTTTTTTTTGAAAAATTATTTAGGATTTATTCAAAATAAATCAAAACCCGTGGTTTCTTTAAAATTTAAATTTCTTTTTTTGAAAGATTATATAATATTTATAATTATATAATATGGTTAAACTTAGTTTTCAAATTTTAATTTTTTTACGGCAAAATGGAAACCGTATTGGAACTTTGGAGAATTTAAATTTTACAATAAGATTTCTTTTGCATTTTAGAATTTCCTTCTAAAATTTTATATAGTATTATTTTTATAGTTGTATAATATTTATAGTACGTTCAGTAAGTACTGATTTTCTTAGCTAAGGAATTTTCTTTTCTGCTAAATCTTACGATAAGGAAAGCTACTACATTTCATTTTAAAATGTATATTAATAATTTTATATTGGCATATTTAAATTCGTCGTTTGTTATATGTATTTGAGATTTCAAAATCTTCAAATCTTCAGATATTTAAAGAACAATTTACTTTTTATTAATATGAAGTAAGACAACATAAATTATTACTATTCAGTAGTGATTTACCGGTAAAAAGTATTTTTATCCGAAATTAGTGTATGAATTTGTATTTAAAAAAATTTTTTTTTTATATCTTGAAACTTAGGAAGATATCGAAAATTTTTATTTAATTTTGCATAATTGATTGAAAAAAAATTATCATAAAGGAAGTGAGAATATTTATTAAAATGTGAACAAGTATTCGGTATAAACTTTTTTAAAGTATATGTGTTGAACTAATTTGATAAAATAACGAGTGTAATGGGAAATTACAAAATTTTGCAGAAGTAGGATTAATGAACGGTTTTTTGTAGGATTTTTCTCTTTTTATCAGATTGTGTCGTTCACAAAGTACTGATCATCTTTACATAAGAATTTTTCCTTAAATACGCAAATCCGTGATTACTGAACTGACAAAATATTATTAAAAGATTTGTAAAATCTTTTGAAATTTTAATTTTCAAAATTACTTTTGAAGAATTCGTAAAAAAAATTTTATTTAAAAGTGTATGTATTTTTTAATTAAAAAAAAGAAATGTAATTTTATTTTTAAATTGTAAAGAAACTTTTTAAAATTCAAAACAAAATTTATATTTTTTTTTTATATGGTTTCATGACAAAAAGAAATTAGAGAGATCGGTAGAAAGAAGGAAAGAAAGTTTGTAAATGGTTAGAAAAAAATTTCAACCGATCAAAGTAGTGATTTATGGTCATTTTCGCTTGTCTTGGTCTAACCGGAGCGGGCACGTTAGGGTTAGAACCAAGGAATGACATAGACGTTTACTTATGTGCGTCGGTGCACCCGATTCCATGTCAATTCTAAAGCCACGCTCGTAAGCTGACTTGAGATTTAGCATTTGATTGGATGACCCGAGCACATCACCACATTGGTCAGGGTCTGGATTTCCGTCCTCCATGGTGAATCTAGACCAACACATTTTGCTGGCCTCAGATTCTCCATAGAAGCAGGAGATCCAGGTGGCGATCGGTTAGTTCTAGCTTTGGATTCTTGGATAGAGCCAAGAATCCTCCACTAGAAGCAGGCTTTCGGTTTTGTATCAGAAGGAGTGGTCAAACTACTCCCTTCTGATACAAACCTGGCTGGTGCTATCATCCCAAGCTAGTGAAATAAATTTCACATAGTTTCGGATGATTAGCTTCAGCACCTAAAGGCAAGAGAAAAAAAAAGATTGGGAGTTATCCAATCTTGGTCAGTGCATATCACTGAGCCATGACTAGACAACTCCGGTCATGTAAGGTTTTCTTACCTTTTTTGTTGACAATCAACGATTTGAATATGAAACTAAATTTAGAATTTACCAAGTTTATATACTTTTTCGGTAATTAAATTCCAAAAACAATTTCATATAAAAATTGTTGATACGTTTATGACACATAAAGGTAAAAATTTGCTAATTAGGCATTTTTTATATGTTATTGATTCTATATGAACTACTTTTGTTTATTTGTTTTTTTTTTTTTGTAAAAAAGTTCATATGGAATCAATTCATTTTTCTTACAAGTGCAATATGCATGCACTTGCTTAAAAAAATTGATTTTTTACACTTTATAGTATTTCTTAAACCTTCACCGCAACAAAATAGGTTCAATCGAACGCAAAGAAGGTGGTCGATTGAGGCTAAAAAAAAGGGAAGGTAAACAAATAAAAGGTTTATAAAAAGAAAATTGGGGCTCGAAGCCGACCCTGAGATTAAGAGTCTCATGCTCTACAACTGAGCTAGCCGGGACAAAATGTTATTATTTTATTTTATTTTTTTATTTTCATTTAGATAGAATTTTTATGTTTGGACAAAATTTCCTATTTTGTGTTATGTGTGTATATGTTGTGTATATGTAACTATGGATGTGTATTTATGATATTTTATATATATTTATATTTTTTTTTTTTTTTATTTATAGTTTTCTGAACTTAAAACTATACAAAAACTTAAAAATATTTTTTTACAGAAATATGTACTTTTAAATATTATATATTTTTTTTGTTTATTTTTATTTATTTTTTTTTTGTTTTCTATTTATTTTTTTGTATATTTATTTTTTTCTTATCTTATTTTTGTTTTTTTCTAAAAATTTTTCTTATTTTATTTTTTTTTCTATTTTATTTTTTTTTTTGTGATTTTCTTTTTTTTTTTTTTTTTTTTTTTTTTACAATTTTTTAGAACTTAGATTATACAATTTATGATTTACATATTTTATTTATTTATATATATATTTTTTTCTTATTTTCAATTTCAAAATTAATCCATTTAAAAAAGAATTATTTTATTATTTATATAATAGAATTTTTAAAAAAAATATTTTTATTATAATTTTTTTTGTAGGATATTCCTCAAATTTATTTTCAAATTTTTAGGTTTTAAGATCCTTAGCATGATATCTCCCTATTATGTTTTTCCTTCTTAGATCCTTGACCTCATAGATACTATTTCCTATAATACTAAGCACTACACAGGGGATAAACTTCTTTCCTAATTTTGCATTGAAGTGTTTACTAAAATCACTCTGTGCAAAATTCCTCCTATATATTACTTGACCTATTTTAAATTTGATATTTTTGCATTTCCTATCATATAATCTTCGTCCTTTTTCTTTTGCTTTTTCTAAATTCCTTTTTAAAATGTCTTTTATAATTTGGAAGGAACCTGGATGAGGTACTATTTCCACATCCTCTCCATTTAGCATGTGCAAATCTTTAAGTAATTTAAATGAGCTTCCATGCGTTATCATATGCTGTCCAAACAGAATATAATAAGGGGACATCCCTGTTGCTTCGTGTACGCTGGCACGGAGAGCTGTACTTATACTGTCGAGATCACCATCCCAGTTATACTGTTGGTCTCGACATATGCTCTTATAGCGTTAAGGATTGAGCTATTTACTCGTTCGCTTGCGTTTGCTTGTGGAGAATAAAAAGCGGTTAGTTTATGTTTTATTTCGTAACTTTTTAGATACGATTCGAACTCTTTTGAAACTAACTGGGTCCCATTATCGCTTAATATGCTTTCAGGACACCCGAATAAACTAAAGGCTTCTTCTAACACTTTAATAGCGTTAGCAGAAGTTGCCTTACGTAAAGGTCTTATAATAACGTATTTTGAAAAAGAATCTAAAATGATGAAAATGAAAGTATTTCCTGCTTTATATCTTGGATAAGGTCCTAAGAAGTCAATATATAGATTTTGAAAAGGTCGTTCAGGCATGGGTTTATTTCCCATTGGAGGTCTTAGTATTTGGTTAGTGGGCTTAGTTTCTTTGCAAACTGTACATTCTTGTATGTACTTTTTCACGTCAGAAAACATTCGAGTCCAGAAATAGTTTATTTTTAATTTATGGAGAGTTTTTCCTAGGCCTCCGTGAGCAGAGTGAGGAGGGTCATGATTATTTTTAATAACGTCTTTCACCAACTCTTCCGGAACCCAAAGTTTCCACAGGTTAAATTCAGATACTGTTTGGTCGTTTCGGAAGTCTACCCTTTTAAAAACTTTATTGCCTACTACTTTGAGATCAGGGAGTCTATCAAGGTTATCTTCTAACGCCTCACGAATTTCCTTGTATGTTTCGGATTCAAAGGCTGTTGAGTCTAGATCGAGATCCGGACAACGAAGGGTTATTTCCTCTATCCCAAAAGATCTTGAAAGGGTATCAGCTACGACATTCTTTTTTCCGGATCTGTGCTGAATGTCAAACTCAAAGGCTTGAAGTTTTAATGACCATCTAAAAAGTTTCCCGTGATGGTCTTTACAGGTCATAAGCCATTTGAGCGCTGCACAGTCCGTTAATACCGTGAATTTTACGCCTTCAATGTACATTCTAAACTTCTTTATTGCCTCGACTACGGCGAAACATTCTTGTTCAGTCGCCGCCCACCGAGCTTGTGTGTCATTAAACTTTTTAGACATATAGGCTACCGGATGCTCATTATTTTCTGAGTCATATTGGAAAAGTACCGCCCCAATGCCGGATTGGCTGGCATCGGTTTGTATAAAGAATTGTTTTCCATAATCTGGTGGGGCCAAAACCGGTTCTGAGATTAGAATACTTTTGATTTTGGTGAAAGCTTCTCGAGCTTTACTTGTGAAAATGAATTTGTTATTTGAATTTTTAATTTTGAGGCAATCTGTTATAGGTGCTACTATTGTGGAATAATTTTGAATTAAACGCTGGAACCATCCAGTCATTCCTAAAAAACGCCTAGTTTGTTTCAGGGTCTTAGGCACAGGGTACTCAGAAATTGCAGTTATTTTCCCTGGGTCAGGTTTTGTCCCGTTCGCGCCAATTAAATAACCGAGGTATTTGATCTCTTTCATAAAAAACTTAGATTTTTCAACATTTATTGTGAGGTTTGCTTTCCTTAAGGCGAAGGCAACCTCTTTTAATAGTTGAAAGTGACGTTCCTTACTTTCTGTCGCGACCATCAAATCATCCAAATAGACTTTTAGCTCTTCTTTCAGATGTTGGGGGATTACCTTGTCCATAAGTCTACACATGCGCTGGGCGGCGTTGCAGAGACCGAAAGGCATTCTTGTATACTGATAAAGGGGTCTACCGGGAATTGCGAAAGTGGTTTTTTCTCGTGACAGTTTTTCTAAAGGAATTTGCCAAAACGCGTCTTTTAAATCTATACTGCTTATATATTTTGTCTTATCTATTCTCGCAAGCAGTCCTTGAATATTCGGTAAAGGATACGCGTCTTTCTTTGTCAAATCATTAACTTTACGTGAGTCTAAACAAAGTCGGTTTTTTCCTGGTTTTCTGACTAATACTACCGGAGATGTCCAAGCGCTATTACTCTCTTCTATCACACCCATTTCTAACATCCTATCGACCTCGGCGTACATTAAACTTTGAATAGCAGGGGAGATCGGGTAATGTTTTTGTTTTATAGGATCATTTTCCCCTGTGTCTATTACGTGTTCTTCCAAGGATGTACATCCTAGTCCTTCTACGGCATAAGAGGGGAACATTTTCTTAATGGATTCTAGCTCCAACTTTTCATTCATATCTAACTCATGAGTGTTAGGATCAGTTTCAGCTATTTCGCTTATTGAGTTAAAAATTTGAGGGGCTAGGTTAAATTGAGTCCAAAAATTTACACCAAGATAGAGTTCTTGTGATAATTTAGGGACTAAATGGATTTTTAATATTTTTGTCAAATTATTGAAGGATATAGGTACTAAAATGTATCCTATAATTTCGGTTTTATTGCCAGATGCGGTTGTTACCGTTTCTGTAATTTTGTGTAACTTAAAATTTGTATTTTCGGTAAGCCATTTCTTATCTTTTCCCAGACAAGAAATTGAGGCTCCTGAGTCTAGTAATCCCTCAAGGGTTACTCTTCCTACCTGAATTCTTACGTAGGGTCTGTTATCGTTTGGTAATTTTATTACCGATGATAAAATGTTTGATTTGTCTATTTTGACATTTTTATAAAAATTTGTTTTGCGAATAGAATTCCTTTTTCTCTTTTTTGATCTAGGAATTTTATTTATGTTAAGTCTTACTTCGCTAATATTTTTATAGGTTATTATTTCAGCACGTTTTCGATCAAATCGCTGCCTTTTGATATGATATGGAGGCCAGTGTTTCTTTGGCTTATACTCCATTTCTTGAATTTTACGTTTTTCTAAAATTTTATTTACTTCTTTTTGAAAATTTTCGTTATTCTTAAAATTTTTATTGTCATTATTTGATAACTTGTTATCAATAGGTTCTGAGAAAATAATATTTTGGCCTAGATCACTATCTGTAGAAGGCTTCGCTACAGTTTGTAACTGCTCAGTTTTATTGCAATTTTTGCAAGTAGGGGAAACTTCATTTGGCATTCCGCATTTATAGCAGAATACCCTCCTAAAATTAGCTACGCAGTCTATGTACTCATGGCCTGGCATTTCACAGTTCCAACAACGTAGATTCATATCTGGAGTTGATGGTTTTGGGATTTTATTTATTTTAGGTCTAGCAGGTTCCTCATACCTTCTTTTAAAGTTCTTGGTATTAATATAGGGCAGTTTATTCGTATTTTGTAAGGCCTCTCTTTCGTAGTAGTTTTCAGAATATTTTTTGTTATAACAGTAATAATCCTCAAATTGTATTTCTTGTAGGCGACACCAGTTCCGTTCTTTAGAAGGTTTGATATAACTAGGTTCATCCTGATAAGTCCTATTAACCGGTTGAGATTCTTGACATGAGTCTATCATCCTTAGTTTAGTTCTAAGGGTATTAAGATTAGGTATTTCAATAGCCTGTAAGGGTTCCCGATATTCGCGTCTTACATTCAATCTTATCCGGTTTGTTAACCTTTGTTCACTCATTGGAAATTCTAACTTTTGGTTGAGAGATGTCATGGTTAGAATAAACTCACTCCATGTTTCCCCTAATTTTTGTTTCCTCGTAATCAGTTCTGTTATTTTTAAATCTTCATCTGGAGCATCAGCGTACTCATCTATGAGGGCTGAACTAAAAGTTCTCCAGGTAGTATTTTGTTTATTGTGTGTTCTAAAATAAAGAAAATACCACTTTTTTACTGTGGGGTCTAGTAACTGATGGAAATTATTAATTAAGACTCGATCTGAGATATTGTGGTCAATTCTTTGATTGTCCACATCTTGTACAAAGTTTTCAACCTCGTCCCCGTTAAAAAATAAACCGAACCGTTTTTTGAGATCTAATTCCCTATCATATTGTACTTGATAATATTGTTCTTCAGTATTTCTTGGTCTGTTTGATCTTGGGCGTAGATTTCTTGCGGCGCTAGGTCTGGGGGACTCGGAATTTTGTCTTCTTTCCGGAGAGTTTGAATACCTCGTTCGGTGACTTATTTCTGAAAATTGGGAACCAAGTGTCCCATTTTCAGAGGGGTGGACTGAGTGTCGTCTACTGCAATTTGATGGAGTTTGCTGTGAGTTTGCCAGGTGTTCTGTTATGTAAATTTGTCTATTTAGAGATTCTACTAGGCTCTTTATTTTGTTAATATTCTCAGCCATTTTAAAAAAAAAATTTATTTATTTAACTATTTTTTTTTTATATAAAATAATTTTTCTTTTAGGATATTTTTCTAGGACGTATTATAATATGTACATCATATATAAATTTTACAAAAACAAAAAAATGTATTTTACATACTTTTTGATTATCTATAATTTTATTTTAATAGGTCCTTTAAATAAATGAAATGCTTAATGTTGTTTATATAGAAAGAAATGTTTTAGTATTAGAAAGAAGTTTTGATAGTAAGCTCTATTTGGTTAGAAAAAGACGGATAGTTAGGAAATAGAAATGTTCCAATTCGACTGATCTCCCCAGCATGTACCAGTGTGGACTGTGCCCACATTTTAAACTGCACTCACACTGCAAGGAGAAAAGTCGAAATGGAGCTTGTACTGCATTTTGTTATTATTGCGAGTACAATTTGAAAAAACAATTTCATATAAAAATTGTTGATACGTTTATGACACATAAAGGTAAAAATTTGCTAATTAGGCATTTTTTATATGTTATTGATTCTATATGAACTACTTTTGTTTATTTGTTTTTTTTTTTTGTAAAAAAGTTCATATGGAATCAATTCATTTTTCTTACAAGTGCAATATGCACTTTCTTAAAAAAATTGATTTTTTACACTTTATAGTATTTCTTAAACCTTCACCGCAACAAAACATTGTACAACATTTTCTATAATCGTTAATTGGAACTATTTTCCAAGGGTGATGGGATAAATTAATTAGTGTAAAACACCTTATTAATTTCAAAATTTGCACTATGTTAGATTTTATTTTAGCATGATTAAATTAAATTTTTCCATTATGTATTTATTACAAATTTCACCCCAAAATTTCAATTTTTATATTTATCTACATGGATTTATAGTTTCACTACCCGGATTTATTTTTTTTTAATATACTTACATATACATTATGCCAAAAATTTATTAAAAGAATGAAAGATTCAAAATCTGTTATAGTTGTGTAAAAAATTGCAACAAAATGTTATTAATTTTCATAGTATATTTTAAAAGATTTATTATCGCATTTTGATTGTGAGATAAATTGTAACACATGGATATTTCGTTTTTCAATTAAATTAAAATGCATTACACATGTAGGGATTTAGGTGATTTTCTACGGTTGAATTATTGTTGAATTATCCAGAATCAAAACAAAAATATTTTTAATATAAAATTTTATTAAGAAATTTCTCATTTCATGGTTCATTCAATAAATCTTATAATAATAGTTAAATATTGGAAAAATTAAATAATTTATATATATTTTTTATTCCATTTCAGATTACAGTTTTCAAAGTGACATATTATATTTAGCTAAACATTACATTTATTTTTACTTTATTTTATTTATACTGCTTGTAAAAATAAAAAAAATATCTTAGCACTATTAAATTTTACATTATTTTCCTCTTAACAGGAAAATTTGTATGCCTTTAAAATAGAAAAACATTAATTTTGTTTTTCCTTTATACAAATAAATATACATCAATATACAATTGTTCAAATATATACATCAATTTTACTTACCGTCGTAGAATGAAAACATAATTTAACGCTATATTATTCAGGAAATAAAATTTATTTTTCGCGGGTCATAAAAGTATAAAATTTAATTAAAATTTCAACAAAGAAAAATCACTATTTTTTTTAAAGGTGAAATATATAAAAAAAGGTTTAAAAAAAAGGAACAGAACCAATTTAACTTTTTGCCACAATTATATAAAGATATTTTTATAAATTAATGAAAAAATCCGAAATTCTAAATTTATAACGTTAAACATTTTTTTACATTAAATTCGGTAAGAAATAATCTTATAGAAGGATTCAAATGATTAAATATGCACAGCAAATTCTTTTTTAAGTTAAAAAGCCCTTAAGCAAAAATTCTCAATAATAAAATTTATAATAATAAAATATATATTTTCTACTTTGTAAGTATGATTTCAATACTTTAATTATTTTCTAGTTATATACATTAAGTATGTTGAATAAATATAAATTTTTAACACATTACGAAAAGTTTTACCTACATACTGAAGAAATTTCTGAAAACTAAATTGAAAAATAATTCTGTCCGCAAAATTGACTAATTAAAAGATCTATTGTTAAGAATTTATTATTTTCGCTCCTGTGTCCTTGCAAATAAAAAGATTACCAAATTTATTATATTTCAAAAAAAAACTAATATTTATATTTAATGACGTTATATTTATGTTACGTGGTGCTTATAAACTTTATTATTATTTTTCCGTATGATAAATAGAACTCATAACATAAAAAAAGTTGTTTTAAAAACATTAAATTCGATTGAAAAAAAATATACTTTTAGCACTTTAAAGGTAGCGCCACAACAAAATGAATGTTTCTTAGTTTCTGAACTCTGAAGTAAAAACGATCTTTATGGCAATGAAAATTCTATAGAACACAGTGTTTATGCACAGAGATACTCATTCTCAAAAAAACGGACAATTCATGCATATTTAGTACTCTGGCTTTCATTATAATGGAAGAAAAATGCATTTTAAATTGATTTTTATTTTGTTTGCAAAGAGAAATGGAAGTAATAAATTTAAAGATACTTCTTTTCAAACCATTAATTTTTTTTTTTTTTTGAACGAGAGCTCTACATTATTATTCATTTTTTTCATTTCAAAATATAAAAATAATGAATATGTATATAAATGTGAATTCCATGATATCTTATATATATATATATATTTGTATTGCACAAGGAGTAAAACTTTCAACAATTTGGAAAATATTATCTATATGTATCTTTAAAATTTAATACTATCTATCTTTAAAATTTGTGAAAATAATAAAAGATATACATATGCTGCTGTAATTATTTTCTCATATATGTTACGATCTCCAACATTTACGATCATTTATGAGAAAAAGAAAAAGATTTGTACGGTTTCTTTCTAAGAGTCAAAAAGCCATTGAATACAATTTCCTTTTCCGCAGCGTAGTCTATAATTGCTGCGGGACATATAAGTTCATGATGTTGTCAAAAATGTTCCAAATGAAAAAAAAATTAATATTTCAATTATTTTTTTAAAACCAATGAAAGTGAAATAAAAAACAATTTTTAAATTTTAAGACCACAAATAAAATTTTTGTAACTTCCGCAAATAACTATTTCAAATAATTAAAAAATTTTCCCTGGTAAATATTTAATTAACATTACAGTTTTTTATTATTGCGGTGCGATATAAATTAATATTTTCATGTGAGTATTTGACCCAAAATTACTTTATACATCTCGTTAATAATATAGAATTTTTATTTTTCTAATTAAAATAAATTTTCATTGTTTTTGTGATTCACGGGAATGAAATTTTAATTTTATTATTAAAATTTTTGTTTTCATAATAATGTATTTGTTGTTTAACGTTAATATAAAATTAGTTTCATGGAGATTTTCACATATTTTGTTGGTATCAAATAGTTAGGGAAAAATTTTCTATTTTTTAAAACTTATTTAATTAAAATAAATGATTACATTATAAAGGATTTTATTTAAAGGATTCAGGTAAACAAATTGGGAGTTGGACAACAGATTTAAACTTTTTGAAAATTCCGGTTAACTTTATAGTTACTTTGTTTTTAATCAATTTGTCTAAATAACTTCTCGTTTAAAAAATTTCTTAATGCCTTAGAGAGAGAAAATAATAACGCAGGTACATTTTTATAAAGATAAATTTGAAATGCAGTAAAATTTAAATATGAAGTGTAGACTGTTTTCAAAACATAAATATGACTCAATTACCATATATTAAGTTCTTAATATAATGCTGAAAAATATATAATACATACTAATAATAAAAAAAAAATTCTAATACGATATAATATAAATAAGTGCAGATAATTTTCTTAACTGTCAAAAAAGAAACATCTTATTTAATCTTTATCTCGTTCTGCCTTGAAGAATTCTTTAGTTTAAAATTTTACATAAATAAATATATAGTAGTTTTTTTAATTCAATAATTCTATATTTTTATGTTGAGTAATTTTTTTCATGAACTTCAGGAAAATCACATTATAAAAGAGACATTTGACTTAAGAAAAACAAAAAAAAGAAAACGATATAGTCTGAAAAAGATGAACGAATCAAGCACTTATATGTACAACATACACATACAGAATTATGTAAATGTAGCTACAATTATATTGTATTATTATTTAAAATTTCTTCTTTTTTTTTTTTAATATTTTCAATTTAAATGCAAATTTCATGAATTCTTTCTTGTTTTTCATTCCTGCACATATAGGTACATGTCTTTTTGTATGAAAAAAAAAAATTCTTTCTGTGAAAATTCTATAAATTAAATTATTATTTTCGAGTGTATAATAATTTAATATTAAAGCAATATGTTTTAAGTTTTAAGTTATTTAAAAATAAATAAATGTTGTATAATCGCAACTAGTGATGGATGTAGTACATAAGCTTATAAGAAGAAATTATATGCACTATTGAAATAAAGTTACAAAATAGTTTTTATACTTCTGCAGACAATTATAATGTACACAAACAAATAAGTTCATACGATAAGTTGTTGCAATGAAAAATAATTAGCTCCATTTGATAGTATGAATGTAAAAATGTTCATAAATTTTACGATTTAAAAAATGACAGTTGTTATTTTTAAAAATAAAAAAGTTATAAGAACTTAATCGTATATTATATCTCTCTCTGTCGTGAGTAACATAAAAATACGAAATTAAAATACTAAGTAATCAACATAATGACGTCATTAACTAACATACAGAAACCAACATAATGGCGTTATTAAACATTATAATGTCATATAAATGCCCTCAAAATTTTAAAGTGAATTTTCTCGAAACTTACTTTTTGTAGTTATGACAGCGTAATTTTAAATGAAAAAAAGAAATTGAGAAAAGTTTTTTTTTCTAAAGTCATGTTTGATTTTCAATAAATCATATTTTATAAGTTATAACTCGATCTATGAAAAAAAAATAAATATCTATAAATTCATTTTTTATGATCATGTACTTTTCATATTTTTATAATATAATAGCAAATTTATTGCTTTTTAAATTAGTTATGAAAACTTTTTCAAAATTTTAGAGAATAAATGAAATTTGTTTTATAAATTTTTTTTTTATTTTATGCAATTTATAAGATTTTTTTTTTTGGGAAAAATTTAATATTGAATACTTAAAAGTTTTATTTAAAAAATGAGTCATAATTGATATAGAATAAACTAGATTTGAAAAATCTAAAATATTAACATACAAAGTTTGTGTTTTTCTGAAAAAGTTTTTATAATATCACCGGGGACGGCAGTCCCCCGAGTGACGCAAGCACCTCTACGTGTGAAGCTTCACGACAATATATACAGCTAACTTTCGATTTTTTGAACTGTTGACCCTAGCCCCTCATGTTAGATATCGTTGGAAAGGTCTTGGAACGTTTGTCAAAGGTCGACGCTCAATAATTTCATTTCACTCAATCACTCTCCAAGTCAAGAGAGAGAGGGAGAGAGAGGGAGAGGGGAGAGAGAGGGAGATAGAGGAGAGAGAGAGGGAGAGAGAGAGAGAGGGAGATAGAGGGAGAGAGAGAGGGAGAGAGAGAGAGGGAGAGAGAGAGAGGGAGAGAGAGGGAGAGAGAGAGAGGGAGAGAGAGAGGGAGAGAGAGAGAGGGAGAGAGAGAGAGGGAGAGAGAGGAAGAGAG